>JBAMJV010003040.1:0-44991 GCA_037951105.1 Echinarachnius parma | reverse complement strand
ACCAGTCTCTCCGTGTGTTAGTGCGACTGTGAACGAAAGGCGAACGAATGCGAATGGGGCTTGCGAGTTGCGTCAACGGCAGTGTTGGAGTCATACTTCTATGGTTGCGATACATAATATACACGTACTACTGTATAGTATTACCGCACACAGTGACTGCACTGCACTATACAGTCCCGTATTAGGACCTACAACGCTAGTGCTTCGCGCCAAGTTAATTTGACACTTCGAGTTGTAACGGCTCTTTTTGAATGATAACAGGGGTTTTACTCCCGTTTTACTTTGTCGTTTGTAATTGTGTATACTTTTCGAGCATGGTGAAGTTATAACTATTAGTTTATATCGTAATCGTGCAGGTTTTGGTTACTAAAGTTAAGTTTGACCAATACTCAACTATCCCTTTAAAAACGAAAGAGACACAGGCGTGCTACCCCTCCCCCACCCCGCTCTTTTGCACATGTCATTGCGATACATCCTTTCAGTGAACATGATAAACCCGACCCATCGGATATCCCCGGTACACTCTGTTTAAATGTTACAAATAATTATAATAATGAAAATACGATGAAATTGTATGCATGACAAACTTATCAAATACAAACACATGCGCTTGATGCGTTTTCGTTGTTTTATTTTTTGTTGCGAAGTTAGTAGGCAGGTGGGGGGGGGGGGGGGGGGGGGTGATCGCCTTTTCCCCTTTTCCAAATCTGCAGGATTTTGTCCTAAAAGTTTGATTTCCAATTTCAGTATCATCCCTTGTTATACGTTTATCATAATGTGAAACCCGGGGATATATTGCGATGGAGGGAACGCTTACAGCTGTCTCTTCATGCATTTAATAAAATGACACTCTTTATAATCATTTTGTATTATCAATCCTGAGCGGATTGCGAGATGGTATGCGAGATGGTATATCCTTCTTTCCTTGTGCGTGTTGTAACACATCTTGCCACAGGGTGGCGATATTGCACATTATACCATGGAGCGATTTTAGCAAGATTAGCCGATGCCCTGGTCAATGTATAAATACGAAAGAAACTCCCCTCAACCATTGTTCCCCCCGTTCTATATTCACTTCAATGCACGATTGCACCGTGTACAAAAGGATTAGCTCGCTCGCTCAGCTGTGTACAAAGCATGTGGGCTCGCGAATAACACATGCAAAACAACGATGACGAAACTATTGAACTAAGCTACTATTACACTCGTTATCTACAGTGCGTTGTCAATTTCAAACTTACGGATCATATGGATCATATGCGTGATAATAATAATTTATATTTATCCAAAACTGGACAGTTTTGCAACTCGTAAACTTTGAATTGTTTCGTAATATATATCTTGCTTTTTAAACTCCGTTTTATATTCGTCAAACAAAGTTGCGGCGGTAAATCGGTAGTCATTGCTCGGCGCCTTAACTTTAGCAACCGCATTGCTGACTTTCCCTTTTCTTCGATCTGGAGGACGACCACGGGGCGGGAGCGACTCGGGAATACCTTATTGTCCTCCGCAAAACGTATATCCTTCGATCCCGACGGTCGGGGAGTCGCCGAATTCTCGGGGTGAGGATATCTCGAGTGGGAGGCATTTGGGGGGTTGAAGCTTACCGTATTAATATAATAGATAATACGAAAATTGATTGGAAGCCAGTGAAGATTGTGTAATATTGGTGTAATGTGGTGAGAGCGGGAAACACAAGAAACAAGGCGAGCAGCAGTATTTTGTACACGTTGCAATTTTGTGAGGTTCTTATCAGGGAGTCCATAAAGTAAGGAGTTACAAAAATCAAGTCGAGATGTAATTTATGCATGAACAAGACGGATAGTGGTGTTATTATCAAGATATCTACGAAATGTCATTGATATGCAAATGTCATTGTTATTATAATAAGTCCACCATGTGGAATGATTATGGACAAATTAATTTCAATACTTTGCAGGTTTATTCTACTTACAAAACTGTACAAATACATTGAAAATCAGTTTTCTAATATAAAAATAAACCAAACACAAACAGTAACTTACCCCCTAAGCAATTGCCCATAATTTCATAACCGATAATTGTTTCAAGATGTTATTTTACCACAATATTGGCACAGTTGTTATGTTCGATATGTGCGAAAATCAGAGATATTCATCACTTTATGGCTGAATGAGCACAGATTAAAGACAAAATGCCCCAATTCAAAAGTCACAAGGTATTGCGCGTGCCTGTACATTGTTGTGAATCAGCACATGTGGCAGAATGCATTGATCATGGTTTATGAAACAATGCTGTTTGATATTCCATTCATTTTGATTTTGTTATGGCACATGTGGTAAAATGCATTAATTGCAATTGTAAAACAGTGCATTTTTTAATTTTCCAATTCTCAATAATTTGTAATGATAATACTCTTGCGAATTTTGAAATATGACTATTTTGTCTGTAATGTGTGCTCACTCAACCATAGATTAATGGTTACCTCTTATTTTTTCACATTGTTTTCCTAACTACCATAGGGATATCTTGGCAAGACGAAATCTTGAAACGATTCTTGGTTATGAAATTATGGGCAATTGCTTAGGGGGTAAGTTACTTTTTGCGTTGGACAAATCAATTTCAATACTTTGCAGGTTTAATCTAGTACAAAAGTGTAAATATACATTGAAAATCAGTTTCCTAATACATAAATAGCTAATTTGCATATTATGCAAATGTATTTGTTACTTTAGAGAGGGATATGAGTCCAACATGTGAAATGAGTATGGATAGTTTCATTTCAATACGTTGTAGTGTTTAATCTTGTATATAAATTTTAAAATACATTGAAAATCACAGATTTCTAACATAACAATATTAGCTAATTTGCATATTATGCAAATTAAACCACTTTCCCCAACTGCGACATTGGGGGAATTTTAGGTTGTCGTTCGGGGGACCTTACTGAAGTAAATTGTGAAGAAAAATCCTGTGTTGCAATTTGTTTGAGGTTACCCCCTCAAATTTGCTAGATTGACTGGACTATTTTGGCGGCCATTTTGGAAAATGGCTGCCAAAGCTTACACAGACCTCATTTCGTAAGTGCTCGTCGGCTCAAAAATCGCTAAATTTTGTGATTTGTGTACAAATCCTATGGTAGGGATGCCGATCACAAAAATTATCTTTTTAATTAATCACAAATGTGACTAACTATGAGCTAGACTGTGATGAAAATACACAAACATGAACACTCACCAAATTTGAAGTCATTCGGGCTTATAATTCCAGAGATATTAAGCTTCAAAGTTTGATCAAAAACGACCCTTTTTTTGTTTGCGTGCGCGCAGCCTGGCCCCTTCTCAACGTAACTTTTAGTAGTTTGAGACCCAGTGACGTAGCTAGTCTCATTCTGAACTTTTACACTTGAACATGACGACACACGCCGCGCAGCGAAGTGCATACATAGTACTACCCGTAGATCAGTACACCACTACCATACAATCTCTTCTTCCCTCTCTCTCTCTCTTCCCCTCTAGCTCTCTCACACCATAGCTATAGACTTACAATTCAAGTCTATGCTGACACACACCATATACCTATTATGCACATACACACCAACACACACACACAGACACAATACACACTAGTTACAAAACAGGGCCCCATAATATTAGCCATTGTCTGGCAGGGGGAACAAAATCTGTATACATACAGTACACAGCACATGTTTGTACTTTGGACCCAAGCTTCTCCGAATTGGTCTAGACAGTAGTCTGAGTACTCAGACACATGATTTATTTTCAACTTAACACTGCAACACAATCCCCATTCACTTGTGTATATCTGCTTAAAATGAACACATACCGTAATTATATATGCGCCTTGGAAGAGACTATACGAAGCCAATAACAACAACAACATCGGGTGTCTCCTGAGTCACTAGTCTATTAAAATATCTGTTTTTTAGGGGGGGAATGGCCAATCTTTAACCTTTTTTGATGTTAAGTATCTCAAAAAATCAGGAAAAAAATTAACAATAGACCCATACTTGCGCATCATCAAAATATTTATAAAAAAAAAATATGAAGTTTTTTTCTTCTCAAATCGTATAGAGTTGGAACTTGAAAATGCGCAAGGGTCTGAATAGACATACTATCGAGCTCTACACGCTGATCCCCAAACCAGATTTTTTAGAGTTGGCATTATGTAGTGCCATGGGGATCAACTGAAATTTTGAATACCGCCACCAATTATTTGGGGCAAAGTACATGCTGACGGCTGCTATCCTCGGAACAATGGATTATCCCTGAAATGCATCGGATCAATCCTCGCGAATCCTGTCTTTTGTAAGTTTACTTTTCTTATTATCCTTTTCTGTAATAATTATAGTATTTTATTTTATATTCATTTATTTACAAAAAGAAGTATTTAAGTGTGAAAATTAGGGATTTTGAAGAGTTTGTGCTATGCAAAGATCGAGAAATCATATCAAGGAAAACGTACGCACACGTGCGCGCACGGCAGCAAAAAAGGGTCGACACGTACGGAAGTCCAGCGGCATCCCTACCTATGGAAATTGATTTTTTTTCTAGAATAGACAAAACCTTCATTATTTTTCATTCTAATCACTGCAATCATTTAATTTTGGGCTAAAAATGGTTGGATAATGGTCAATAATTTATTCCATTGAAAAAAATCAATAAAAAACATAAGTCGAAAAAACAAAGAAATACATAAGAAATTCCAAAAACAAAGAAATACATAAAGAAATTGTTTTTTTTTGTGAAAACCTGTTATTAAAGGGTACCTCCGGACAGAGATTTAGCTCTCTTACATCAAAGACATATCCCAAATGAACATACAAAACAAGTCTGTGATCCTGAAATATTTCTACATTGCTAGGGAATCATTTTTAATATCACATATCACTCATTCTGTCAGCGCAGTTCCGATAACGATACCACTTAACGATCCTCTTATTGATCGCATCTGCGATATATCGCAGCAAGCAGAGAAAATCGCTTGTGTGCGCGCGCTGCTGCAGCACAGTGCGTATAGACAGAGCTATAAGAGAGAGAGAGAGAGAGAGAGAGAGAGAGACACGAGTAACGCTATAAGGCCAAAAACAATAAATTGTTGGATTGGAGTAACGAGCAACCAAACATTAGGGTAGGTAGGTAGGGTTTTTTTTTTTTTTTTTTTTTTTTTTTTTCCAGGATTCGCAAAATACACAAAAATACATATATAACACACAAATAACACATATCGCAATTGGAATTTTTATTTATTTATTTTTTTTAAATCAGAAAAAAACCTTTAGGGTCGGGCGGGTTGCGAATTTGCGTTTCCCAAACCATTCAGCAACTCCTTGTGAATTAGCGACTTGGTCAGAGACAACGCATACCCGAAATTTCGACTTGTATAATTTCGAACATTTAGTCGAGTGCCGAACGAATAGCAAATACAAAAAACATTGGACCAAGGTAGGATTCGAACCAGGGATCTCTAGCGTATCAATCTAACTCTCTATCCACGGAGCTATTTCGGATTGCTTGATTGGTGTTGGTTTTTAAAAATATATATATACCCTAACACTAACCCTTACCCTAACCCTAATGTACAAGCAATAGCATGTATACATATTGCATGCATGCAGAGATATGGTGCGATGCGGTAGCCGTGGCTAGAGTGCGAGCACGCGCGAAACGATACTAACTATCGCATGGGCTATGCGATAAATCGCATACTACTATAATAACGTACGCGTATTGATTGAGCGGTCGTGCAAACAAAGTCGCGCGCGCGAACCAGTAAATAGCCGTGGTTCCGTAGGTCGTAGTAATTAATTGCATTGTTCTCAAATTACAGAAACATATCAGACCCCATGAGAGTATGATTGGTATTCAATTATAGTACCAAAACAACTAAGGATTGGTTTTATCATGCCCGGCGGTACCCTTTAAGTCATAAAGAATAATCATGCACAAAATTAGCATATTCTGAGCATAATTTAGTGATTTACAGACAAAAAGAGGATTTCTGCTGCTAATTAATATGCCTATAATTTGCATATTTAACATTGGATCGTTTAAACGAAAACATGAACGCGTCGCTAATACTTCAATGTACCTCCATGCAAAATTTCGCGTGAATCGGACAATCGGTCTTCGAGATCTTAGTAAAAACCTGGTCTGAAATAGCCCAGTTAGAATAGGGTTAAGGCACCTCAGCCTAATATACCAATTAAAATGTGTCCATACATATGAAATGTCATTGTCTATGATTCTAACAGATTATCTTTTGATTGAACAGGCCAAATGGTGAATCGCAGAATGATGACAATAATGATGATGGTAATGCCCTGACATCGAAGTGAATCAATGAAAAAGATAATAATCATACGAGTATACATGCTTTGACATGTAAATGGTGTCCAATGGCTAAAAAACTAGACTGCCTAATTACATGGAAGGGAATTAGTACATCAGGTCAATGCTTCATCATATCTCAATAACAGCAAACATTTTGAGTGATTGTGTCCTGTTGGCAGATGTGAGCTCATCCGTACCCAGTCACCAGTTCATTCACTTACCTCGGAAGGATAGAGCTGGTGGGGGCATTGGCATTTTTCTTCACAAGAACTTGTGAAGAACTCTTTTGAGTATATGGACATCCTTATATCAAGCAAGGATCAGAAACCTCTTCGGTTGGTTGTTGTATACCGGCCTCAAAAGAAAAAAGATTGTACATCTACGACCCAAAAATTCTTCCAAGAATTTGCCATTCTCCTTGAGAAACTTATAACAGAGCCCAACAAACTTGTCATTACAGATTTTAATTTCCATATCAATGACTCTAACGACCGTGATGCTGCTGCCTTCTCTGATCTGATATCATCAGTCAACTTGCTTCAGCACATAGACTTTGCAACTCATGTCAAAGGACACACCCTGGATTTGATAATAACTCGAGCTTCAGATAACATCATCTCCCAGATCTCGTGCACCAGTTATCTGCCTTCAGACCATTCAGCAGTTCTGTGTAAACTTTCAGTCAACAAACCTGATCCTGTAAGGACTAAGATTAGGTTTAGAAAGTTAAATGATATTGATCGTGACACTCTTCGATCGGATATTGTAAGCTCAGAGTTATACATGCGTTACACAGAACTTGACAGCGATGTCTTAATTGAACAGTATGAGTCTACACTATGAGGTATACTTGATCATCGCGCTCCTCTTACCATCAGGACAATTACTGCCAGACCTGGTTCGCCTCGGTATACTAACGAGTGCCGTGGTGTAAAACGGAAGCTCCGAAGTCTTGAGAGACGTTGGCGGAAATCAAAGCTAGAAATAGATCATCATATATTTCTAGAGGAGGCATCTGTCTATAATTCGGCTTATGCCGAAAGGGTGGGTAGCGTCGCGTCGCGTCGCGTTGACTGGAACGCGACCATTTGTCTAAAGCCCCCCCGGTTTTGCCGAAAGGGTGCGTTGGGGGCGTCGCGTCGCGTCGCGTTGACTGGAACGCGAACATTCGTCCAAAGCCCCCGGTTTTGCCGAAAGTGTGCGTTGGAAGCACTGATTTCCCATTGACAAAAAAAAAAATCATGCGATTAGGCATATCTCAGCCAATTCTTAACATATTTAATTGATTTTGGGTATTTGGACATTATTTTGTATGCTCTTTCAGTAAATGAAGTTCAAATTTGAAAATAAAAAAAAAAGATTTGTATGACGTCATATCTTGTGTACTCAATTTGCTCAAGAGGGCAATTCCACGCCAAAGTGGACATTTGACCAAAAATTTTACAAGCATTTTTATGATACAAATTTGGTATCAAATCAAAGCTTAAATTCTATATTTTTGGAATTCAATGAGAAAATTTTAGTTTTACATAATTTTAGTTGTTTTTTTATATTAACTTTATAACCATAATTGAACCCCACACATTTGACATTTTTGTGAAAAAGTGTTTTGATCCTGTGTTTGTTTTATATTTCCCCAGTTAAGCCTAAAAAACATTATTCTGACTCCTGAGATATGACCATTTTGTAAAATAGTAAATTTGTATGATTAATTTGATTTGTTATGCTTCAATGACTTCTTATTTTCAGCCTATGAAAATGTCCTTCCGTTACCGAAAAATCAATATTTTTAATTTTGTGGCTCACATACTTGTTAGAGAGCAGACCAATCTTCAGTGCAAAGCAAGTTCAAGTAGGCCTTCCCATTGCTAACAATTGTATTACTCATTGTTTCTTCGTTAATTAATAAATAACAAAAGAAAAATGTCCTTCCGTTACCATACACATGGTAACAGATGGACAAGGTACCTCATATTACATATTATGACAAAATTTATGTTCAAAAATTGGTCTCTCATATATGAAAACCCAAAATAATGAGACAATACCTGCAATGGCCAGCTATCAGTGGCGTAGCGTGGTCAGACTAGTAATTTTCTGTGTTTCAACCAATCAGATTTGTGCATTTAGAACATTTGATCTGGCTCACAATTGATTTTATCTCTTTCTGCAACAGGGCCCTTGTACCATGATGCCATTTGTCTGGATTTCTATTGTATGGGGATTAGTAGGTCTATTTAACTGTGGTGAGCCAGGGTGTGAATAGGCTCTGATCATGACTTTGATAGGTCTTTTTTTTTTACACAATACACCCCTATAGAATTCTTGGACATGGGTGTAGGTCTAAAATAATTAAATTTTACATGAAATTTGCAAACTAAAAACAAGGCTGTAGAAAAAGCAAGAATAACATATCTCCAATTCTTTCATATGTTGTAGAAATTATATCAAGCCAAGATTTAAGCAAACAAATTTCTCAAAATTATTTGATCCACGAGGTAAAACGGAAGGTCAAAATCTAAGGTCAAAGGTTATCGTATCCAAAACTCGCTCATGCATGAACACAAATGGCATAAATGGATTGCACATAACATCCCCAGTCCAATGACACCTTTACAAAATAAATTGACCCAACGGTTAATGGACAATGGCCATTTGAAAAATGGTGCCCACGCCCATTTCTTACAAAACTCCCCCATAAGAAACGACCATAGCGCCAAAACCATTGGGCGGATTGGGCTAAACTAAATATTTGCGCTTTTAAAGGTTGAAATATCATACTACCAAATATTAGCAAATTTGAAGGGGGCTGCGATGAAAATTTTCAATTTTTTTAAAGGTGATTTGACATGGAATGACCCTACTGTGTCATATCATACATTATAGTCCATTATGTCCTTCCGTTACCGAACATTGGTCCGCTTTGTGTGAAATAACTCAAATATCTGTGGACAAATTTTAATCAAAGAACAAGTAAATTCTTCTTAACCCTTCAGAGAATGAAATGTGTACCCTTAAAATATTTTGTGTTATTTAATATCACAGAGTTTTAGTTAAAACTGATTTGATAACAAAACCTTGTCCATTTTAGTGTCCTTCCGTTACCGACCTCATTTGTATGCATATTCGATAATGTGCGGAGATAAAAAAAATTAAAACAATTATGGAACCTTAAAACTGTATGTTTTGGAAGTATTGTTATCAAAATAGACTGTTCTAACAACACAAGTATTCAAAAATGTCTTTCTTAAAGTTGACAATTTGTGTCTGAGTGTCCTTCCGTTACCATGGATTGACCATGAATAAGAGCCATTGGAGCATGAAATATAGTAAGAAAAAAATAGAAATGTAAACGCTTGTGATGTCCATATGCTATCTATGATACAAACTCATTTTAGACCACAAAAGAGATGTTTCCTTCTCATAAATGGTCTTTAAATTTCAAAATTAATTTTATTGTACAATTCCAATAGACTTTTCAGAGGTCCTTCCATTACCGTCCTTCCGTTACCGAACACTGGAGTAATTAATTTCTCATAATTAATATACCAATGTAGATATTTTTCTTAAAAGGTGGTGTTATACTCTGTGAACATAAGGAAATTGACTAGTAGCCAACTTAACATGATAAACCTCGTAACTTCACAGAGATTGGGTCATAACTAAAAAACTTGAAAATCCATGTCCATTTTGGCGTCCTTCCGTTACCGGCCTCATTAGTGTCCATATCTAATTTACATAATGCGGTCAAAATTTTAGAAATAGTGGAAATCAAAGGTGTCCCAACAAGGATCAAAGACATGCCATTTAGAATAAAAAATCAAAAGCAGGATCCTGGAATTATTTGATTGAAGTTCCAAAATTGTGTCTGAATGTCCTTCCGTTACCGTGGAATTGCCCAAGAGTAACCATCGAAGCCTTGGAATAGTTCACCTTCGTATTGTATTAATTTGTGTGTAATCGAAACTTGAAATGACACAAACCTGAATGATGGTGGTTAGACCAGTGGCGTACCCAGGATTTTTTCATGGGGGGGGGGGGGGGGGGGGTGGGGGAATGTCGTCTGACAAATTTATGTAAGCAGGGGGGGGGGGGGGGGAGTGGCCGTATACATTTTTTCAAACCCCCAAAACAGTCATTATTTGGTCAAAAGGGGGGGGGGGGGGGTTCAATCAATCAGTTCAATCAATCAACCATGCGCTATAAAATCCCATCTTCTGGAAAAGTCGGTCTCTCATAGGATAACACGTGTTCACCGGCGCCGATTCCATCCGAAAACACAATGCATTGGGGGGGCGAGCATTGTTTGAGAACAATGCTCTGCCCCCCCAATGCATTGTGTTTTCGGATGGAATCGGCGCGCCTGCACGTGTTTCGTCGCAGTGGCGAAACAAAAACTCAAGAGATTGAAATGGCGCAATTTATGGTCGTGTCTTTGATGTACACATCATTGTATGCATATATATACTCTAAACGCGTACATTCGGAATAAGCCCCCCAGTATGTGCCATTTGGTAGCGTTATCTGAGCTGACGCGCCTTAACACTCCCAACACGCCCTTTCGGCAAAACCGGGGGGCTTTAGGGGTGGCTTTGGACTAATGGTCGCGTTCCATTCAACACGACGCGACGCAACGCTACCCACCCTTTCGGCATAAGCCCTATAATTCAGTCTTAATCCGAGCGAGAAGAGCTTTTTACTCAACGGAACTAGAAGGCTGTGGTCCGAGAGAATTTTTTCACAAAGTCAATACATGTGTAAGAGATCTAAAAAACAGTGGGAATCTCGTTAATCCATTCATGCGCGTCACTAATTAGATGACGAGGCATTTGGCTACCTTTAGAGAGCCATAGTTACTCCCGCCGTTTACCCGCGCTTCGTTTAATAAATGCCTTACAGTGAGCTCTCTATAACATAAATAGTTGTCTGGTTCATTGTAAATTTCCATTTGTCAGAGAATTATATATTTTAACTATTCTTACTACAACAGTTATCTTCATAATAGACACCATCAAAGAAATGACAAAGAGTTATCTGCAGAAATGATTTTGGGCAATGTCAAAGGTTATTATTACAGAGTATGAGACAAATTCAATAATAAAATAATTAAAAAGTTCATAAAAAGTCTGACAGAAGGGACAAGAATTTAGTTGATCTTTGTCACCCTTAAATTTCCCCAAAATACAGTGGATAAGGAACTGCTGCATATCACTGTCAAATGGATTAATGGGATATAACTTTCAAGTTGCTGAAAAATAATTTCAGCAATTTTCGAATTCTTTTAAGATCAACATTTTTAGCATAAGATACCAAATATCTGAAAATTCACGTTTTGTGCCATAAACTGTCAGTTATGAACATTTGCTAACTACTGGACCCAAGAGGCCTAAAAGCCTAAAATGATTTTGAAATTTGGCCCATTGTAGACATTTTCATGGAATTACCATAAGTTATTACAATCATGCAGAGTATGTCAGTACTGGAGTATGTAGTGTACATGTAAGAGTAAAGGCATGCTACTTCACATTTTAACAAAATGAATAACAAATATTGTTTTGTATATGTAATGGTCGTGTGCATTCTGCAAAATTTACATTTTGCTCGATGTTTTTTCTTCGTTGAACGATCAACAAACTCTCTATGGTCCGTATACCCAAACAGTATGACACGAGAAACTGAAGATATGATTGTTGAATGACTGGTTGATTGAAGATGCAACGGGATGTCGAATATTCGCGCGCTGCCGCTGGTATAGCAGCAGCAGCTATACTAGCGCGCGAGCGGTATAAGCCTAGCTATACGTAGCTAGCTGAGGATACCGCCGTACTGTACTTGCACACGTACACACCGCGCGCGGTACACACATGTATGCATGTATCGCTTAGTCGCTTCAGCTCAGGCTTTCGTAAATTAATTCACGTTCTTGACCGTGTCTTACGTGTTCCAAAACATAGAACGACTAATCTCAACGTCTAGTTAGGCATATAATAGCTTGTTGAGGCGATGTTACGATCATTTTCCAGAATGCCACTCAAGTGAGCAAGGTACGCTAGAACAACGGGTTTGTTTTTGCTTGTGCTGGGTAATTTTTATGAACTATAAATAAACGTGGGAAAACGGAAAAAAGTCACCATTGGTCGAGTCCGAGTCCGAGTCCGAGACAGTCTTTTTGGCTCGAGTCCGAGTCCGAGTCCCGAGAAATACAGACTCAAGACCGGTCTCGAGTCCGAGTCCGGACTCGAGTCCTACTCGAGTCCTACAGCACTGCGCTTTAGTACCTTCTTTGCTAACAAAACTGCTAACATTGTTTCATCTTGCCCTGAAGTTGATGACGTTGCAGGTTGAAACAGTTTTTTAGCGAATTGGACCCAATCCCAACGGATTTGCTCAAAAGATGCATTAATGAACTGGCTCCAATCATCACAAGGATAGTTAACTTGGTTCTGACAAGTGGACGCTTCCCTGATTCATTTAACCCTAAAAAGACTGGGGGGGGGGGCTGACTTAGCCCCCCCCCTCCTCTATTTTCGCGATTACTTTGCAACGCTTAAATATTTTACGGTGCCACTTAACGACTTTTTTCCTTTGGGTCTTGCGCAACTTTTGATACCAAATTTGCGACAACCGGGTGTACCGTTCTAAAATTTTGTGATTTGTGTACAAATCCTATGGAAATTGACTTTTTCCTAGAATAGACAAAATCTTCATTATTTTTCCTTTGATCACTGCAATAATTTAATTTTGGGCTACAAATGGTTAATATTTTATTCCATCAAAAAAATATATAACAAATATTTTTAAAATGCAAAAAATACGAAAAAAAATGTAATTTTCGCATAATTAATTAGCTCTAATTAGCATATTATAATTAAAACAAAAAATTTTACTATGCAATATTGTATGGCTCATGGACATCTATCACCATGCCAAATTTGGAGTCGATTGGAGTTTCGATTGCGGAGAAAACTACAAAAACTACAAAAAAAATACAATTTTTGCATAATTAATTAGCTCTAATTAGCATATTCTAATTACAATTTTGTTTTAACTACGCAATATTGTAGACCTTATGGACATCTATCACGATGCCAAATTTGGAGTCGATTGGAGTTTAGGTTGCCGAGATCTTAGGGGGGGGGCCCTTTTAGCCCCCCCCCCCAGTTTTGTTAAGGTTCAAAATAGCCCAGTCTTTTTAGGGTAAGGGGGCTCATATCTCACCTATTATCAAGGGAACTGGACTTGATCCTGATGACTTGAAAAATTACAGACCGATTTCACAACTAAAATTTCTTGGCAAGACAATTGAAAGGATCACGGTTCATCAATTGAATGGTTACATTGAGAACAACAGCTTGTATGACACGATTCAGTCTGCCTATAGACAGTATCATAGTTAATAATACGTGTGGTTTACGGGTACACCATGTGAGATGGGTGGATTGGTAAGCCCTGAAAAGGACTATGGTAGTCCTAGAAAGGACTGTTGGTGTAGTTCTGAAAAGAACTGTTGGTATTCTTTCTAGGAGAGTTCTAAAAAAAAAAAAGAACTGTTGGTAGTCCTAGAAAGGACTGTTGATAGTCCTAGAAAGGACTGTTGGTAGTCCTATAAAGGACTGTTGGGATAGTCCTGAAAAAGACTGTTGGTATTCTTTCTAGGTCCTAAAAAAGGAGTCCTAAAAAGGACAATTGGTAGTCCTAGAAAGGACTGTTGTTAGTCCTAGAAAGGACTGTTGGGATAGTCCTGAAAAGGACTGTTGGTATTCTTTCTAGGAGAGTCCTAAAAAGGACAGTTGGTAGTCCTAGAAAGGACTGTTGATAGTCCTAGAAAGGACTGTTGGTATTGCGAGGAGAGGGTGGATGGTAGGAGGGACTAGACGTTTCGAATAGGTTGACTATCCGTCGTCAGGAGTGGGGATCTGTTGGCGTGCGCGGCTATAAGGCTACGGGTTGTGGACGCTGGTGACGTACTATCGATTAGGAGCGCTATCGGCGACGCGTTGTGTGTGCTGCCGACGCTGGCGGCGCTGTAGTCTCTCGGCTCGCTGGGTGCGGACGTGGGTGACGCAAGGCTGCTCTGCGGGTGGCCGCGTTTGATGCTCGGCTGGCTGGCTGGCTGGCTGTTGACGCTGGCGGCGCTGTAATCTCTCGGCTCGCTGGTCGCGGACGTGGGTGACGCAAGGCTGCTCTGCGGGTGGCGGCGGTTGATGTTCGACTGGCTGGCTGGCTGGCTGTTGACGCTGGCGGCGCTGTAACCTCTCGGCTCGCTGGTCGCGGACGCGGGTGACGCCAGGCTCTTCTGCGGGTAGCGGCGGGTGGTGTACGGTTGGCTGACTGACTGGCTGTTGCATTTCGGTGTGCTGGTTGCGGATTTGAGTGGCGCTAGGCTGCTCGGTTTCCTCTGTGGGTGGCGGTGGGTGATGTGTGGCTGGCTGTGTCGGCGGTCTATTTGTGTCCTTGTTGATGAGTGGTTTCCAGATGTCGCTGATGTATAGTCCTGTATCTTGAGGTACTGTGTTGTGGCGGTGAATTTCGATGGCTTCTCGGATGCGGCGTGTGTTCCAATGTTTGATGGTGGTGATGAGCTTGCTGTCGTCCCATAGTTGCGAGACTGCATCGAGTTGTCAATGATATCCTCCTGTGCCTATATAAAGGCGAAGAGGCAATTCTACTCCAACTTGACTATAAAGCAGCATTTGACACGATTGCACATGAAACATTGTTATCTCGTTTGCATGATAGATATGGTATTGGTGGTACAGCTCTTGAACGAGAACGAGCGGCTGAGAAAGGTCATCAGAAAGATCTCAACAGTCTTAGTTGAATAACCACCGCCGCATCATGGCTCTCCCTCGCCGCCAGCTCGACTTCGCTCACCACCAGCAGACTTTCGACCGCGTTCACCACCGATGGTACATCGCTCATTTTCAGCACCGCTACCAGACAGGACTACTACCACCACCAACAGTACGTCTACAGGGACCGTCAACCATCGCCCCCATGGTCTCGTTACCCCTCCCCTTCCCGAGGACATTTGTCAGATGAGACATTTGAGGATCGTTTATTTACCAACTCATTTCACTAAAAAACTTGAACTTTACATTTCGCAAATTTATTTGAACTTTTAACTTCATTACTCAATTTTGTTGCTTGCCGATTCTTTTTTTTTAATGTTTTGCTATAAGATTTGCAATTTTTGAAGCTATTTTGATTCTTTCGTTTAAAGTAAAAAGAAAACACTTTTTTTTTTTCTTTTGTAATAATGCTTTATTTTTGCATTCAAGAGTTTGAAATGTTATCTTTCAGATCTCTTTTGAATATGTTTTCATTTTGTTTTACCGGTAGTACAAAAAATCAAAATGCCATATTTCATTGAAAAGTTTTTTTTCTTTCAAATTTTCATTGAATTCAGGTCTGTTTTTGTTTACCTTTTAAAGCCCAAATTTACATGTTGAAATATTTTACTGCACTGTTTGCCGCATGAAAGTTTAGTTCTGTTTGTTTTTGTTTTTATCGCTTTGATATTATATATTGTGTTGTATCTGCTCGTTTTGTTTCCCCCTTTACCTTTAAAATTACATTCCGATTTTGGTTTGATTTAACGGGAAGCAGAAATTGTATATACTTATATATAATGAACAAAAATATAAAATATAAAACTGGTATCACATGTAATATATATTTTATTTTATTTTGGTTGCCTCTTTTTAAAATTGAGCACAATTTTTCTGTTTATTTTGAGTATGTGCTAACTGCATACAAGAAGTGATTAAATGATAACATGCATTTATGCCAGCAGGAAGATACTGCATTTATATTTGCAAGTGTTATGGATGCTTTTTATTTGCAGCCGCAAATAGGCGGTATTTGGATTCTGATCACCGGGCATCGGGACTCGGGAGTATTCACCGACGGACAAGGGCTCCATCGTCACCGTGGACAACGTGCGGGTATTCGCGAGCAGGGACTTCGCGCACAGCGTACGGTCACGCGTCAGGACGTCGACATTGTTGAAGTTAAAGATAGAGTTTGAGGAGGTGAAAAGTCGTAATTTAGCTAGCGTAGGCAATGTAGAGCAGACGGATAATGCTGCTGCGGGTAGGGTGCCTAAGTTGCCAGCTTTCCAGTATGGAAAGGATCAAATGGATGCGTATTTGAATAGGTTTGAGCGCTATGCGAAGGCTCAACAATGGCCTGTCAAGTATTGGGCATCAAATTTGAGTGCACTTCTTACAGGCAAGGCTTTGGAAACATACGCTAGAATCGATGAAGATGATTCGCGGGATTATACTAAAGTTAAACAAGCGCTATTGGAGCGATATTCTTTGACTTGTTTGTAACTCGTCAAAGTTTTGTCATATTACTCCTTAGTTGAAAACATTACATTGGTTCGCTGTTAAACCACGTATTATTTTTAAAATTATGTTGATTGTGTATAAAGCAATGCATGGTCAAGCCCCAAGTTATATAATTGAATTACTTTCGTTGCAATCACATTCTCGTTATAATTTGAGAAGCTCACATGATACACTACTCTTGGAGTTACCCAAATTTTCTGCCAAAACAAAGATAACATTGGGAGATCGTGCATTTGTTTGTGTCGCCCCGAAACTATGGAACAGCTTACCATATTATTTGAGAAAAATTGAAACTATTGATACATTTAAGTCTACGTTAAAAACTCATTTGTTTAAGCAGGCCTTTCCATAAGATTGATTGTTGTACTTTCTGTTTCTTGTACATTTGTTTTTGTTCACTTAAAAAGGAGCTTCTTATAAGCGCAGTAGAGTATATATTTATAGTAGCTGCGCTATACAAATGTTCGTATTATTATTATTATTATTATTATTATTACTAGTGAAGGTTTTCGCAAGAAGCTGCGTGCAGCGAAACTGGAGAGTGGAGAATCTGCTTCTCAGTTTGTGAGCAGAATGCGGAGCTATCTAAATGGTTGGATGAGATTATTGGGGCTGCAACCCGGTTATGAGAATTTGCTTGTGTTAATGTTGATGGAACAGTTCTATTCGAGTTGTTCATCCTCAATGGCCACTTTCATCAAGGAAAGTCGGCCAAGGAGTCTAGATCGCATGGTCGATGCCGCCGATAGGTACATTGAATCACGTACTGGGTGGAATGTGCACCCCAGTAGCAAGGGTCAACCTAATGGCGAACATGTTCAAAATAGTCCTAGTCCTGAAACAGGAGGTCATCTGAACAAGCCGGTCAGAGGGCCAAAAGGGGGTGGGGCACCAAGAAAGGGTGCGGGGCACCAAGAAAGGGTGCATGCTTTATTTGCGGTAGTCCAGGGCATATGGCACGTGACTGCAACAAGCGACCTCGGCCAGAGAAGCTGGGAGCCGGCCTGGATGAACATTATGGTGAAACATCAAACGCCTCTATCAGTGTCATTATACCAGTACAATCAGCTTCTCTCTACAGTGCGTATAAAAAAAAAAAAAGTTACACTTTTGTTAAATCTGTCAAAATTACATTTCAAAATATTTAGAAGATTTGTTCATGTCGATAGATGCCCAATACTCTCATCTATCAAGTGCCACTAACAAAACAAATTTGTTTTCACGCTTGGGTGAGCACTGACCGTTTTTTGTGTGAAAAATGACTTGCGCCAAATTGAAAGAAGAGGGAAAATTAAACCAGCAGTCCGAATAAGTACTCCCATTCAAACAAATTGCTCTTTGCCATAATTTTAATGATTTCATTGCTTTATGCTAGAAAATTCCTAGACTATCATAACATAATCCTAAATTTATGCAAAAGAGCAATTTGTTTGAATGGGAGTACTTATTTAGATTGGCGCAAGTCATTTTTCACACTCTGGACAAAAATGGTAAGTGCTCACCCAAGCGACAACAAAAATTTGTTTTGTTAGTGGCACTTGATAGAAGACACTATTGGGCATCTATCAACATAAAAAAATCTTCTATACATTTTGAAATGTAATTGTGACAAATTTTTCAAAAGTGTAACGTTTTTTTTATATAGGCACGGTATAGCTTCAACTACATTCCACAAGTACTGTTGTAACTCACACACGGCCTACAGTGCCGAAGTTACAGTATACTAGAAGTTTCAAACTTATAGGGACGAAATAGAAAAAAAAAGTAATTTAATTGAGTGCGAGCGTTTATGTCCGACTTACACTCTCACTGCTCAATTAGTATCTGCCTTTCCTGGGCCGTGGCCTTTCTTCTCCATAGGTTAGAGTACTTTTTATAGAGTGCCCCTCTCTTTAACTGTAGATATTTACCAATTTCATAATTATCATTTTGTAATGTGTATTTTTGTTGTAGGAATTCATATCCTCCCAGCGAACTTGACTCATGGGCACAGATCTGTCTATTTATTACGGTATATGGGTCATATCTTCACATCTGATGGGCTCAAGCCAGACCCAAGCAAAATTGAGGCGATCTTGAACTTGAAAGCTCCTGATTACCTATCTTGGTATATTCATACCAAATTTGTCAGAAAAGACAGCACCTCTGAGAGAATTGTTAGACAAAAATGTACAATAGAAGTGGACAGAAAGTCAGGAAAAAAGCTTCCAAGAATTGAAGGTGATGATCACTAAAGTTCAAATTTTTAAATTCTTTGAATGACCTAAAAGCAGTCAATAGCACCCTCCAGACGGAAGTGAAGCGTCTACAGAACGAGCTCAAGGAGGCTGTGGAGCAGAGCAAGGCGCCCCAAGATACATACATGACCCAAGTTTAGTAAGAATCCGTCAATCGGTTATTGAGATAACACGATCACAAGAACGGGACGGACGGACGGACGGACGGACGGGACGTACTGACCCTAACCCTAACCCTAACCTGCCTCCAGCTACTTCGTTGCGGAGGCATACAAATCAATATAGTGGAATTATCTTGAAAATAAATAAAGCAACAATTTCAGCTTTAAATTGTGTTAATGTACTGCTATGCAGCCATATAACAACTTTTTAGTGTGTCATATTTCAAAAGTATTGAAGTTTGGGTTCTAGGAGTGTCACGGGAGATAATTTAAAATGTGTTTATGTACTCGCCTAAAGAGGGCGTACGACTTGGAAAGTAACGGGTAGCCGAAGTATTTTAGCGCGAGTATTGAATTCCTTTCTATTGATGGGCAAATGAACAACGCTCCAATTACATTAAATTTTGTTAGTGAGCAGACGTGGTCTTTTGGAGCTTGATTTTAGTTTTTAGTAATTTTCTCAACTCTTTGCCGAGCCAGAATGGATGTTTGTTTGATTTAGGTTGTTCTACCAACAATCAGTGTGTTATTTTACACTAGTAATTTGTCGTCATGACTGAAGCTGTTTTGTAAAGGCAGAACCACCACCAGCCAACCTGTACTTTTGTATTAAAAGCCTGTTGATAACTGTCTAAGAATGACCAGTCTATTTGGATTATACTGTAATTAATCATTACTTTATGTCGATAAGTCGTAGTAACAATGCTGACTCTAAGAGCGTAGAAGATTATTATTACTAATAGATGTTCGTACTACATATCTGAAGGTTCAGAAAACCTAACATTTTGTGCTCTATGAATTACATAGCATAATGCGCAGGGCAAAGGGTTTGCCGGACACTATAGTAGCAATGTTGAATTGTTATTATATATATGAGATGCCTTGATATTATATGCCTTAATTGTTCGTACCATTATTCTATGAACGTAAATTCAAAGTAGTATATAGGCAGGTATTATGATGAGAATATGCCTGCATATTATCTTTAGGGTTCCGTCGTCGGGCAAGCAGCCAGCCGGGAGAAGTCACATGTTATTGCTAGACAGATTGTGAAAGTTTGACTTGCAGAGTATTAACAATTGTGAGCCAATTAACCGCATCCCTAACTTTGGGGTTCTCCATGGAAAAAAAACATTTTAAAACTTTTTTTACAGAGATTTTTGGTCTATGAAATATCCATCAATTTACTGAAGTCTCTGAAGCACATTAAGGAAATTATGAGCCCCTTCCCCAATCAATCCTTTTAAGATTTGTTGAGCTTACCAGAAAACAAAACACGGAACACTATACATGGGACTGTAATAAATTCCAGAAGAAAAGCGAAGACATAACAAAAATGAATCGAACAGAGATAAAAAACTGACCTTGATATGTTATTCTTCTTAAAAGTTCAGGATGATCGCTAATTTCAGTCAATTCAATTCTGCACACTTTTTCTCCCCACCACTTGCAAAGTTACGATCGCAATTTCTTATCCTCCAAAATAGCTTAGAATTTACTGTTTGTAGATTCAACAAAAGAAGGAATAAACATATCAAGGTCCGATCATCTCCGATTTGATTCATGTTTTGTTTTGTCTTTGTTTGTCTTCTAGCGTTCACTACAATCCCAAGCATAGTGTTTGATGCTGTGTTGTCCTAGTGGGGATTTTTGTGCAATTTTTCCCTACATGTATCTCTGTGTACAAACCGCACCCCCCTTTTCGTCTGTAATTTCCGTCGGGAAAACCATGCGGTTAATACACCGACAAATACGGTACACGTATGCCGGTGTTCTACACAGTGTTTACACATGCGACCAGGTTAACAACTATACGACCTATTTCTTTTACTGGCGAGATTATTATGTTGGTATAATTGAAGGGAAAGCCAGTCCAATCAGTATAGTGAACACCCCAAGAGAAACAGAAATGGCTGCTATAAATAAGAGTCAGTAATATTATTTTTGCAAGAACGATATCGCACTGTTATTGATTAATAACCCCATCCAGTCCATGCAGACAGCTAAAATATATTTTCTCATGAGTTGAAATGGGTATCGTCTGTTCATCTCTGACCTCTTTATTATGTGAACATGTTTGATAATCATGTGTCTATACTACTCTAAAGATTAGTGGTCTTCACAATGTCATAGCTAGGATTTATCCAGTGGGAGCACTGCAGTGGGCCTGGCATTTTCATGAGGGGAGTAAATTATTACGCCTGACAAGCAAACAAAAGTGGTAAAAAGTATTTTTACATTATCACATTTTACAATTACATAATTTGGCCCAAAAATTATTATTTTTCACCTTAAGAAATTACGTGATTTTGGCCTGGGTCTATACCCTGTTTGTTCATGGGAGTACGGGACAGAGAAGGGGGTTGCAGCACCCGGGTGTTAAATAGCAATATTCAGAAAACGAGAGCATCTCATATTCGGGTAGCAATTGCATGTTGGATATTTTTGGAGGATGATTTCGGACAAAAAAGAGGAAAGATGATATCCCCCCCCCCTCCCTTCCCCCGACAACTGTTCTAGTAAGTCCTGTTGAATATATTTAATTTTGTTTCCATTTACTCTTAGTTGATGAATCAATGTCTACATGTTAAGAGCAATGGAAATTAAGGGGTTTCTGGGACGAATGCCGTCATAGGGTTTTCTATAGCTCAGTCGGTAAGAGCACCGGTCTAGCAATCCGGAGGTCTCGGGTTCGAATCCCGTTGGAATCCCATTCTATTTGCTCATTTTTAATCACATATACAGTCAAACCTGTCTATAGCGGCCGCTCAAGGGAAACTTGAAAAGTGGCCGCTATAGACAGGTGGCCGCTATAGACAGGTGGCCACTATAGACAGGTTGGCAGCCATTTTTTTTAAAAGCACAAACATGATTAATAATAATTAATATCACATGTACACATGAACATAAACAACATGTACATTTATATATAAAATAAAAGAACAGAACCCTGGATACTTGTCTTGTTTTTTGAGTAATTTGTGTGATTAGTGTTGAGAAAATAATGAAAAGTATGTGTAAACCTTCCTAAAGAAATCTACCATCGTCTGTCGTTCGCTTTCGTTGAAGAAACAACTCTCGATCTCCCGGCCGCCCGGCCGCGGTGGTGATGCAATGCGATCGTGTGAATCATTGCCTGAACACAAATGCTGTTACGTAAAAAAAATATTTTTGATTGAAAAAAAAAGTTCTAGAAAATACGACGATGAAACGAAAAGCTTATAAACGCAGTAAAATATTTGTTATAACTTTATTAATAAGTGTTTCAATTTTTAAAAATGTTTCGCAAAGAAAAATAAACATTCAAATGTACGAGGCTATACAAACCGGTTTAAATCCGATCCGGTCCGATCCCCAATACGGCGAAAGTGCGTGCATTGTGTTGCATGATCAAAGCCCCTGCGCTGCCGCTGCAGTCTAGCGGTCAGCGGCCCTGCCAGCTACCTGCAGCGCTCAGCGATCGATAAACCACGGAGCTATAAACAATGCGTGCATGAACAATAACACGGATGTTCAGCCAGCGCGCTAATCTCGGGTACCCGCTAATCTCAAGAAGAGCGCAGCACAGCTGAAAAGCTTGCATCACGGAAACAATGCGTGAGTAAAAATAGAGCAGTCAGCGGACGAGGTAAACAAAACAAACGGCCATTTTAGGCTTTTAAACTTGACATCCATTATTTAGGCGGCACTTTTTCAAAGCTATAAAAGGGTATGATCTACAGCCCTAGACTATGGGTATATTGTTTGATAAGCTTGGCTGCGCTGCAAGCTGGCTTTCACGGCAAAGTATACCAGCCACACGATAATCTCCACGGCTATGCATCGGAAAATAACAAACTTGCACGCCCGCAGTTACGGAATCCAAATCCGTGGCCGCTGGCCGCGTTAGGCAGGTGGCCGCTATAGACAGTGTTTATAACAATGTATTTTCCTCGGGGGGAATTCTATGTGGCCGCTAAGGGCAGGTGGCCGTTATAGACAGGTGGCCGCTGTACAGGTTTGACATGTACATGTATTTCTGGTCAGTTTCTCTATTATGTTTGAATCAATATAAATCAAAATAGAAATATCACTGAATGTGATTAATACCCCTGTAGTACTGGTTTGTGAAGAAGATAAAACAATGATTATCAAGAGAAGAATCAACATTGTATGGTGCACTGATATTTTTGGAGCAAATTTGTGGTTACCATGGCAACGCCTTATCATAAACTGTCTTGCACACCATCACCTCAAGAACATCAAGTATACCAAGTTTTTTTTAGAATAGCTCAAAAAATGAAAAAGTAGTTTGCTGTACATGGTTTTTAAATCAACATTCCATATTTTGTGCAACATTCACAAAAAATATGTCTTGCACACCTTCAACTTAACATTACATGTAAGTGTACAAAGTTTCATCAAAATTGCTCAAAAAATGTGGAAGTAGTTCGCTCCACAAACTTTTTGCAACGGACCGACGACCGCCCGACCCCACGCCGATTCCTAATGTATATACCCCCTTTCAAACTTTGTTTGGGCGGGGGTATAAATAGACTAAATGCTGACTTCATACCTGAGCTCTGTTAACCATTGAGATCCCTTTCATCTATATGTGTGTGGAAGCTTCCTTGTCCAGTATGCTGACTTCATACCTGAGCTCTGTTAACCATTGAGATCCCTTTCATCTATATGTGTGTGGAAGCTTCCTTGTCCAGTATGCTGACTTCATACCTGAGCTCTATTAACCATTGAGATCACTTTTATCATATGTGTGTGGAAGCTTCCTTATCCAGTATGCCGACTTCATACCTGAGCTCTGTTAACCATTGAGATCCCTTTCATCTATATGTGTGTGGAAGCTTCCTTGCCTCCAGTATGCTGACTTCATACCTAAGCTCTGTTAACCATTGAGATCCCTTTTATATATATATGTGTGTGGAAGCTTCCTTGTCCAGTATGCTGACTTCATACCTGAGCTCTGTTAACCATCGAGATCCCTTTCATCTATATGTGTGTGGAAGCTTCCTTGTCCAGTATGCTGACTTTATACCTGAGCTCTGTTAAAGGGCAATGCAACTCAAGAATAGAGTTTATCCTACTTGATACATCGTAATATGCCTTTTTATTATATATAACATAACTCCGACTCAGATTTCTGCTTTGGGAGAAATATGTGAAAACTCTATCGGGTTTACCACTTCATGTGAACACTGGAGGCCGCCATTAGTAGGTTTGTGAGGACTCACGGTCAGTGATATGCACTAATGCATTTCAATAGCACCTATTCAAACCATTGTCTGAATACATGTGGATGCTTTGACGAGTCTGTAAATCAGTGAAAAGCTTTTTGTTCGTCCCGTAGCACACACGTCATAGTTTGCAAAGCATGTCGGGCAATTACAAGAACATCACCTTTTGCCGCCGTAAGAATTAGTAAAATGTGGGTATGTTGACATAAGGATTTCATGGGATCCAGGAGGCCAAAATTTCCAAGTTATGTATCAAATAAAATGTCTGTTCACCCTCTAAACGATAATAATAGCCGAAAGCCATAGTTTCATTGCCCTTTAACCATTGAGATCCTTTCGTCTATATGTGTGTGGAAACTTCCTTGTCCAGTATGCTGACTTCATACCTGAGCTCTGTTAACCATTGAGATCCCTTTCATCTATATGTGTGTGGAAGCTTCCTTGTCCAGTATGCTGACTTCATACCTGAGCTCTGTTAACCATTGAGATCCCTTTCATCTATATGTGTGTGGAAGCTTCCTTGTCCAGTATGCTGACTTCATACCTGAGCTCTGGGAGCAGGGGCCCGATTACGGACCAGCGACATTTACCATGGTAATTAGCATCATTGGCTCTAACTCATCGATGTCAATATGCTAGAATTACGAACAAATCAATAGAACGTAGCAGAGCACACATACCGCTCTTACTCATTCAACCGTAAGCATATCTAGAGATCAGTGGAACTAGGTCTGGTCCTGGGTCATGATCGTGCTCTCGGCCACTGTTAACCATTGAGATCCCTTTCATCTATATGTGTGTGGAAGCTTCATTGTCCAGTATGCTGACTTCATACCTGAGCTCTGTTAACCATTGAGATCCCTTTCATCTATATGTGTGTGGAAGCTTCCTTGTCCAGTATGCTGACTTCATACCTGAGCTCTGTTAACCATTGAGATCCCTTTCATCTATATGTGTGCATGTGGAAGCTTCTTGTCCAGTATGCTGACTTCATACCTGAGCTCTGTTAACCATTGAGATCCATTGGCACAAGATGGATTTGCCTGAGTATGGGAGGGGAAGACAAAATAGGGGAGGAAATATTTAAAGGGATCTAGTAACTAATTGGTTGACATATGTGCAAAACTGGCGAATGGTTGATAAAAATGTGAATTTCTGTGATCCAATATGTCCATTTGTCCACCTAGGCCCGGATGTGTGAACATTTCAGGGCAAATGAATATCATTATCATATGACCAAGGAGCGAAAATGCAAAGTGATATTTGCTTACTCATTACACTGACTTTGCACACAGTTATAACTTTCCAGCAGATAATTATCTACTAGATGGATCTTCGACTGCACGCAGTCGAAAATGATGCCTCCGCCATTGCGTGATTTATATCAAGCCCAAATTAACATGCACTGAATTAACTCTTTAACTCAATTTTAAAGGGATCTAGTAACTTTGTTGACATGTGCAAAAAGTGATGAATGGTTGATGCAATGTATATTGTTGTTATCTCATATGTCCACAGGGTATTGTGTGAAAATTTCAAGTCAAATGGACATTGTATGGCCAAGTAATGAGCGAAAATGCAAAGTGATATTCAGCAACTCACTGCACTCACTTTGTACACGGAAGAAAAACTCGCCCGGAGTTTTTCTTATCTGAATACTTCAATCATACATATCTTTGTAACGAAAGGGAAATTTGAAAAACCGAAACCTGTCCCATGATTTTATTGTTAATACAAATACAACAAGGTATAAGGGAACCGCTAGAATTAAAAATTTATTTTGAGGATTTGGACAACGTTACTAAGTCCCTTTAATATAGGCTTTCCCGGGCAATTTCGTCAAAATAGCACTCAAATGGTCATTAACAGCATGCAATTTAGAACGAAATTGAATGAAGATCAGGATCGTGTTTCAATTAGCAAATAATTTCATTCAATTTGATTTTTGGACTGTGCGATCGCCAACTTTTGTCAAACCGAATTAACACCTTCACTTAGAAAATCGGGTGAAATCTTTGAAATGTGTGCAATCCTTTTCATTAATTTCTTTAGTTGTATTGTTTTCCTATAAAGCTACTAGCTCGTTTCGTACAAATGAGAGTGTAGCTTTATAGGAATAGGCCTATACACTTCCATTTTACTTCATTAGCAGTGTGTATCTGAAAAGAAAGATTAAAATAAGTCTTTAAAAACAGAATAAAGACAAATATAGATTAAGAAATGACCTAGGCACTGTGTGAAAAATGGAAACAAAATGAAAACATGAACAAGTGTATGACTTAACATTACATTACAATTACCAGTTAAATGTGAAAATGTGAACATAAATTAGCAGTGTGTATCTGAAAAGAAAGATTAAAATAAGTCTTAAAAAAAGAATAAAGACAATATGACCTAAAAAAACCTGCCTTGGTGGTTGGGGAGTGATGGAATAATGGGAAATAGGGAAGTAAATTGTCACCCTCCCCCCCCCCCCCCCCCCCCCCTTCATAATGCGTCATACTGTATGATTGTTCTGATTATTCTTATTTGAATGCTAGATGTGCAAAGAAGCACGCCTGAAAACGAAATAGAAAACCCAAATCGGTCCGAAATCTAAGGTCAAGCAAACTGGCACGAATTTGAATAACGGATGTGTATTGCCAAATTGTTTCGACATTCTGACCAATTTGAATACATTGTTGTTGCAACTGAATGCAATTTGACGAAGATGAATGTTTAAAATTGAACAGTGTATTAAACAGCAGGTTTACAAAAATCATGCAAACTTGAATGACATATAATGAATATGCCCGCTATTTTGATGAAATTGGCCGGGAAAACCTATAGTAATCTGTCTACAAGATCTGATATATCACAATTATGAGCTATTTTTGCATATATATGAGCCTTGACCTTTGACCTAAAGACCCCAAAATTGTATTATTAGCTCCGCAAGATACAAAAAGGTACAAAGTTTGATGGTTATTTGTCAACTGGTTCTTGAGATATTGCAATTACAAGCTATTTTGGCACGAGTCCTGTAACCTTGACCTTTGACCTCAATGACCCCAAAATCTAATGGCTACAATGGCTTTCTGGGAAACATTCAGGTACAAAGTTTGATTGAAATCTGACATTCAGTTCTGCGAGGCAGGGTTCGATCACAGCGTTACTGCCGATTCCGCGTATTTCCTGCCAATGTAGGCTTGTTGTTCAACTTTTTTTCGGGGTTGCGGGGGTTTACTTGTACATGTTTCTATGCGATTCCGCGGTTTATATCGTTTTTTGTTTTGAAAGATGAAAAGTCGTATTTTCAAGAGGCGATATCGTATTATCGTATTCCACTTTTTTTATCGTACGAAATACGATAAAATCGTACTGGTTGGCATCTCTGTAATATGTATTCTCCCTAGACCCAAGCCCAAGTAACCAATCTAGTCCTGAATGAGTTTATATGGACCCCAGGGGGGGGGGGGGGGGGGGGGGGGGGGGGACATATAAACCCTAACCCTTGGTCACATTTGCCACGGTAGCCGTGCATTCTAAAATATCTATGGCCAATAACTATATACAAATAAATAATAATAGCATTTCTACAGTCACATACATGTATGTTAGGGTAGCCGCACGGCATATTTTGAATTTGTGGAGACAGAAAATCTGCGGCTGCCGTACAAGCTTTGAAGTAATGACGCACGGTCGCCTTTGCAGTGGCGTAGGTTTTTGACAAATGATGACACACGCGGTACCGTTGTACCCCGGGGTACCGCGTTGTGTAGCGCCATCTTGTGTCAACTTAAAGCACAACCATATTGCGTTGTGCATGCAGTGCAGTGCGCTCTTGTATGCACGCTATACCCCGGTACAGCCCCAAAAAATAAATAAATAATTAAACAAAATGGCGGATATTCGTTTGGTACCCCAGGGTACCATTTATGTCATCAAATACCAAGGCAGACGCAAGGCGCATGCAGGGGGACCATACAGCAACCGTGCGGCCAGACTGACGCTACTGCTGGGCAATTCCGTATGAGAGAAGGTAAACACACCACATCTCAAAGTTGAGCAATCTTCCCTAAATCAAACTGTTATCAATAGAGGAAAACTTGAATTTTAGGAAACTGAAAACCATTTGTGTATAGCTCTATTGGTTTTGCAAATATTTCTGCTTGAATTGGAACAGAAATTTATGACCTTTTATTCATAAATCAGCTTCATTTTATGAAAATGAAGTGCATATCTATGCATATTTGATCGTAATTCCGTTACGTAAAAACGTCGTAAGTTTTTCTCAATATCTTATTACTTGTTCTTTAGTCATGTCATTGTGAATTCTCTTCCTTCACCATATAGTCCTAAGAACTTCCAACATAATTTTCTGAAATAATGTCACTACTTTTTCCAAAAATGGCGTAACGGTATTAGTAATTCCGTTACGTAACGGAATTACACACACATGGTTTGTAAGGTATTGAATGATATTGCTGAAAATAAAAATTGTTCTTGTTCTGAATGTAGAAATACCCTTTAAATAGCATGAACTGTAGCCATGTAGACAATTTGTATTAAACTGAAGCATTTAAAATCAAACATAAATACAGAATAGGCTTCAAGATATTCAAAACTGTATAATACAGGCTAAGATATGTTTTATTCATTATCATAAAGTCAGAATACATTGAGTGTTCAGTGTGCTTCTGTATGCATATCAAAGAAGAATGATGTACAAAGTATTTTAATTTTCAAATGGGAATTCCTAAAGGTGTCTTTCATTTTTTGCAATTCCATATTTATATTTTATATGCCAACTTTTTGTAAAAGGATCATACATGTTTATATCCGATATAATACATGTATTGCATGGAATGAATGAAAACGCATTCCAAATTGATTTGAGAGTAAATTAAGATCACTTTAGGATGAATTTTTAACAGAATAATTTCAGAATATAACAAGAGTTTAAATATATAACAAATCTTTATTTTCTTGTAAATCTGTTACGCACACACATAAATTCAGGATTTGTTCTGGTCCTTATGTAAGAGATTGTGATTAACTATGCATACAAATTCTTTACTAATGACTATATTAGCAGAAATGTGTAACCAAGAAATTACATTTTCATGGGTGGATTTCACAGCCGTAATTCCGTTACAGTGACATTCGTTTGTCTTAAGGTAATTTTAGAGGTTAAAATAGATCATTTCTGGAAAAAAAGATATGTACCAAATTCAAGTTCGTAACTTAAATGATAAGTTTTTATTACCAATGAAGAATTTTGTGTGGTAGCTTTTGCAGAAAATCATTACAAAGTTAGTGTTGAATAAAAGACCCCTTTCCGTTATGATAATTTTGGTCTCCTGGCGCTACAGTGTTATAGATTTGTAACAATCTTTGGTTCTGTTGTACCTCTAGTACCCCTGCCAGTTAAAGCTTTAACCAGAACGTCAATGACGTAGCGCTCATCCGGCATCTCGCAACATCAAATATCGCAAATTTCATGTGGTACACTTTTCAACTGGTCAAAAAATAAAAATTTGATGCCCTGGAAGGGACATAAATTTTTTTTTTTTTTAAATTAGAGCAAAAAAAAATAAATTTGACGCCCCAGAAGGGACATGGGAAAAAAAAAAAAAATAAATAAAAAATAATAATAATAATAATAATAAATAAATAAATAAATAATAAAAAAAATAATAATAAATAAATAAATACAAAATTACCATAATTAATTAATGGAGAAAAATTTCAAAATTCTGTGTAGAAGTTTAGTGTACCAAAGTTAGCTCTACCAGATAAAGCAAACCAAATCAAAATCGGTTGAGAAATGAAGGAGAAGAAGCATTTTTTGTGATTTTTTTGAATAAATTTGCATAAATTACCATAATTAATTAATGGAGAAAAATTTCAAAATTCTGTGTAGAAGTTTAGTGTACCAAAGTTAGCTCTACCAGATAAAGCAAACCAAATCAAAATCGGTCGAGAAATGAAGGAGAAGAAGCATTTTTTGTGATTTTTTGAATAAATTTGCATAAATTACCATAATTAATTAATGGAGAAAAATTTCAAAATTCTGTGTAGAAGTTTATAGTGTACCAAAGTTAGCTCTACCAGAAAAAGCAAACCATATCAAAATCGGTTGAGAAATGAAGGAGAAGAAGCATTTTTTGTGATTTTTTGAATAAATTTGCATAAATTACCATAATTAATTAATGGAGGAAAATTTCAAAATTCTGTGTAGAAGTTTAGTGTACCAAAGTTAGCTCTACCAGATAAAGCAAACCAAATCAAAATCGGTCGAGAAATGAAGGAGAAGAAGCATTTTTTTTGATTTTTTGAATAAATTTGCATAAATTACCATAATTAATTAATGGAGAAAAATTTCGAAATTCTGTGTAGAAGTTTAGTGTACCAAAGTTAGCTCTACCAGATAAAGCAAACCAAATCAAAATCGGTCAAGAAATGAAGGAGAAGAAGCATTTTTTGTGATTTCGAATAAATTTGCATAAATTAGCATAGATAATGAATTTCACGATTCTGTGTAGAAGTTTTAAATCCCCCTCCTAGCCCTATCTTATGAAACAATCAGAATCAAAATCGGTTGAAAAATAACGAAGAAGAAGCATTTTGAAAACTGTGGACGGACGGACGGAAGGACGGACGGAAGGACGGACGGACGGACGGACGACGGACGCAACGCCATGGCATAAGCTCATCGGGCCCTCCGGGCCAGATGAGCTAAAAACTGTGGAAGTGAAAGGAATTTTAAATATGATTAAGAAAACAGAGCTAAAAATCACTTATTCGTCATTCTGTAATGTGGAATTGCCCATTCACAATGCATTTCCATTCGCAAAGATTTCCAATATTCAGAAAGTTTACGAGGCTTTATAGCATTGAAAGTTGAATGATTTGACCCGTTTGTGATTTTAAATTGTTTAAATGTTTCTTGATATTGATGATGTGCAGTTCTTTAGCATGTCACATAATGTAGGTACATGTTTTTTCACAATTTAACTATTTTTCTTGAAGTAAAGGAAAAATTCTAAAATGTTGCTATTTTTTTCTTCAAATATGGTTATTATTGTCAAATTATTGATTTTTTGAAAAGTATTGAAGCTAAAATGTGAATTCTTTGGTGTTCATGTACCAATTTGTGGAAAAGTTGGTTTCACTGCTCAAGTTGTGTAATTCCATTACACACTTTAGTGGACATAGTTCCTAGGATTTTTCTTTCATTTAATTGATGCAATCCTTTTTAATTTCTTGCCTACTAATATGAAGCTGAAAATAAACTGAAATAAAGCTGGATTTTAGCAATATTTTTTTCAAATTTCATTCTTATTGGTATTTTTGCCATATTTTCATTTATTTTTCACATAACAAGTTCAAATATTGCTTTACAGATATGTCAAATTATGGTTTAGTACTAGATAGCCTTGATGTTTGCATTAGCATGTAAGAAAAGTTGAGTGCAAAATAATTGAGTTTACCTTGTAACTTTCAGAGATGTAATTCCGTTACAAATTTGTGTAATTCCGTTACAGTGTTTTTTTTTCAAAAAAGTGAATTTGTGAACTTATCATTATGTTGTTTATGCACCTACTTGTTCCAAAATGAAGTTGACATTGGGTGATTTCAAGTATGGTGTTGGGGTTAGTGTTAGTGTTGAGGATGAAAAACTGCCTCTAATCTGAGCTAAACACCAGCTTCCAGATTAAGAGGAGGTCACGAACTTTCCGAAAACGATCATACCAAATCGCTACCAACCCTAATATCGATATCAGGATCGATAGTGTTAGTCAACACCAGACAAATATCACCAGAACTCCTTTAAAATGGTGACGAAAACTTTCATATGCTTACGAATTATAGAGCAAATCGTAATAAAGACTTTCCACATGCATGCATTGAATACCATAATTAGAAGAAAATATTCAAACCATTCACTTGATCGATACGATGTTAGTGGATATTCCCTATTTTTCGTGGAATTCGTAACTAAACTCGCAAGAAATGTGCGTGACTCTCTTTAAAAAATTGAATGCCCGCCGCGCGCAGAGACACATCGCTAGCGCTAGCGGTTTGCATAGCCGACGATGAAGGCATAACTCGCAGTGGCAGCACGGTACAAGTTCCGAGTGAATACCGATAGTACGTAAACATGTTATATAGTTTGATTAAATCTGTCACGTGATCATTAGGGATTCTGTGGCGGAATGGGTAAGGCCGGTCGCACGTGTATCACGTAATAAATTAATTGTTAGAAGTGGGTTCGAGTCCCCGATGTGGTAACTTTTTTTTTTTTTGCCATTATTAAAAACAAATCTCGTAGAGCTTTGAACTCAATTACAAGTTTTTATAAAATGTCAAAGATGTACAAACAATTGTCAGTGTATACATTACGTACAGGGTCCTCTAGATGAGTGTGTGTTGGGGGGGGGGGGACAAATAATCATCATGAATCACGATGTTTCAAATATAAACTGATGACAACAAGATTCTGATCTTTCTCATTCTCAACATCGAACTGAAAAGGTGTAAACTAAGTATTTTGAAAGTAGCAGTCATTCATAGGCTTTTTAAAAACATGGGAGCTAGAACGTATAATTAGACCTATTTAGAAAAACATTCTGGTTTCGAAAATAATTAGCTGCCTGAAAAGTGGGTAACAATTTTGCAAGAATTTTGCAATATCATACCTCTGTATGATATTGTACATGTGGCTCGACAAGGCTGGGGGCCATTATTCCCCCCCCCCCCCCACCTCCGAGATTTGTTTTATTGCTCCAAACCGTAAAGCTCGGACCTACCGTTACTAAATCACGTTACGAAATCCCGAAAATCGCTCAATTTCGTGATGTGTGTACAAAACAACTGGCCAATATAAGTTTTCGTTCAAAATAGATACATCGTTGGTTTGGTCTGGTTTACATTTGTAGTGTTTGTTTTGGTGCTCAAAAAGTTAAATTATAGTTAGAAATGAAACAAACAACACAAACAATACAAATGCAGAAGTATAAAAACAAAGAAATAATTATTTACATAAAATAATTCATTATAAAAACAATAAAACACATAAGGAAGAAACTGGCTATTCCAATTTGTTTTGATGAATTATCATTCTATTCCAAAATAATGGTCTAAATAATTTATGTAGTGAAAAATGTGAATATCAGATTTAAGGGTAAAAATATGAATTGTATGACCTTATTTGCGTAAATTACTATAGATATTCAAATTAATACATTCATAAAAAAATAAGATTTTCATTGCGTTTCATAAACTTCACTTAAGTAAAATTTCACAAATGATCTAGGTTGATACCCTTTTTACATGCTTAGACAAACGAAAACACCACCATTTCAGTTCAGAATTGTGATTTTAATGCCCACCTAGCAACAGTAACACTAACACCAGCATGGCTTTCATTTTGATCCCTATGGAAGTTGTTATCTCTATGGAGTTTTGCGTATACATGCTCAACACTAACACTACTGGGCAGATTAGCAGACGACGCTAAACACCAGCAACCACGTGGCACTGCCGGAAGTACGAGGTCAAACCTCTAACACCAACTCATTTCAAGTACGGTGTTAAGGCTGCAGTTAGTGTTTAATAAACACTAACACTAGCTCAACACCATCTACGATAGTATATTGCCATATCAATAAACACCGCCTGTCGGAAACGGAAGTTTGTACAACGGTGAAATCAGAGGTCATCATGTTAACACCATCCTAACACTAAGTCATTTCAAGTATGGTGTTTAAGCCCGATTTAGTGTGTAATAAACACTAACACCAGGTTTAAACACCATACTTGAAATCACCCATTATCAAGATAGACCAGAACGTCAATGACGTAGCGCTCATCCGCCATCTCGCAAAATCAAATATCGCAAATTTCATGTGGTACACTTTTCAACTGGTCAAAAAATAAAAATTTGATGTGATTTTTGTGATTTCAAATAAATTTGCAAAATTACCATAAATAATGAATTTCACGATTCTGTGTAGAAGTTTTAAATCCCCCTCCTAGCCCTATCTTATGAAGCAATCAGAATCAAAATCGGTTGAAAAATAACGAAGAAGAAGCATTTTGAAAACTGCGGACGGACGGAAGGACGGACGGAAGGACGGACGACGGACGCACGACGGACGCCACGCCATGGCATAAGCTCATCGGGCCCTTCGGGCCGGATGAGCTAAAAAAATACATAAAATCAGTCTCAAAGTGTCTTATATTTCAGAGAAACTCAACGCAAACTTGTAGCAAAAAAAAACACTCCATTCTCTGGTAATTCCGTTACGGACACACATATTGGTCTAGTGTGCAACAACACATGGAAGATATATAATCATTTTCCTATCATGTTGTAGCCTGGCTGCCTGTGCAACTTATATAAGTATCAAAATTTACTTAAAGGGGACCACCAGGCAAAGGACAACACATTATTATATGTTTTGGTACCGTTTTGTGATATCAAATAGATACCCAACATTTTGCAAAGGGTTGTGTAATTCATAAACAAAGCAATTAATTTCCACCACTTACGGAACCACCGCTATCTCGTGGTTCCACACGGGCCAGGCATTTGCGAGTGCGCCAATGCAATTCACGCGTACGTCAATAGAATCCTGGATGATTCGTTCGCTCTGCATAGAGCGCCGCTGGCTCTGCTCGCAAAATAGTCTGCGCATTCAGAACTCATGACCGCATGGCTGAGAATGGTGATGTGTTTTCCAATTTTTTTTTTTTTTCTGAATTTTTTTTTCTGAACTTATTGAAGGAATGGAATACTAAATATGTTACCTTTCTATAAAAAATATTATTATTTTTGGGTGGTGGTACACTTTAAGTCATGAGAATATTGCGCAGGGACTAACATAATGAGCAAAAAAGGTCTCTGATTGTAATTCCGTTATGGTGGAATTGCCCTGCTACACACCTAGAGTATAGAAGGGGTGCGGTTCGTTATTCCGAAGGTTTGTTATTCCGAAGGTTCGTTATTCCGAAGGTTCGTTATTCCGAACACGCAAATTTCCTATACCTGAGTGTTCGTTAATCCGAAAATGAAATAGGGTTCGTTAATACGAACATTTGTTGCATTATTCCGAAGGTTCGTTATTCCGAAGGTTCGTTATTCCGAAGGTTCGCTATTCCTAAAATGAAATCGGGTTCGTTATTCCGAAGGTTCGTTATTCCGAAGGTCCGTTATTCCGAGGGTTCGTTATTCCGAAGGTTCGCTATTCCTAAAATGAAATCGGGTTCGTTAATCCGAAAATGAATTTGGGTTTGTTATAATGCTATAATTTCATATAAAGAGATAAAATAAACTTAAATGTTTGATTGGTCTGGCCAAGGGAGGGAAAGGGGGAGGGGTATGCTTAATGCAGGCTGTAAATTAAATAAACAAAACACAAACTATAGTATTATAACAAGCCCGATTTAATTTTCGGAATAACGAACCCGATTTTATTTTCGGATCAACGAACCTTCGGAATAACGGACTGTAACCTATAGAAGTGGTAACCACATGTGGCGTGGATAATCTGAATAGCACATAAATACAATACAGGGTGACCCCCCAAAAAACGTAATGGGGCACTTCGCAAAATAAAGTAACAAAATGATTATATCCATCGGATAGGGTTAGGGTTTCCAATGGAAAAGATACCAAGAACAGTAATTTTGGACGAGTAGTAATTCATAAGAACCTAGGGCAGCCCCACTGCAAATGTAAGGCCACCATACGCCCGACGCGGAATCGTTCTACGGCATGGCTACGGCGTGTCTCATTACTATGGCCAACGTAGAAACAAAAAAAGTTATAACTCTGCGCTATAATTCCACGGCGACCCTACGGCCTGTAAAATATATGGATATGCGGTACGGTGACCCTGAGGCCACCGCAGATTGACTGCGGCCGCCGGACGCTAGCCCTGACTGGGGTATAACCCTGACTGGGGTATAACCCTGACTGGGGTATAACCCTGACTGAGGTATAACCCTAACCCTAACCCTAACCCTTTTATCAAAGAGACTTTATCAATATTAAAACTTTTGCAAAGTTTCAAATAATCGCATTTGGGCTCTTGAATATATTTAATTCCAAAACTACAAATACCTTTCTATGTTTAGGTCCAACTTAGTTCAACTTAGGACCTTTGTGAAACACAAGGCAAGTGCAAGTAATTGATAATTTCACAGTTGCCATGTTAATAATCATATATATACTCCGCAAAAAAAGAAACTGGACACTTGTAGGAGACCAAATATTTCGTATTCATTAACGATAAAATATATGATATTGTATATCAAATTAAAGATAAAATTACCCTCTTCAATATTTGCATGAAATCCAGATGAAATCATTCATGCATGACTTGTCACGGTCAATTAACCACACCAAGGTCTGTTTTCAAAAATAGCAAAAATGGAACATCCACTCAACCATATAAATGTTGATAAGCATAATCTAAAACGCTATATTCATGAGATGGCATAATTTTTCATTACAAATGTGACCTTTTCTATCTTCATCTCAATAAAGAGTATAAATGAAGACAAATTGTGAACGTTATAGGTGTTATTTTCATCCAAAAGTAACAAAATGGGGAATTCCATGGCAAAGCTTTATTAGTCAAAACCACAGTTTGTGCCCTTATTTCAGCATGAAAATGGAATAAATTATTCTCAAGAATTATACCGTAGTCCAAAGGTCTTCAAAACCTGAAGTCACCCTTGGTCAAACATTTGGGCAGTCTTTAACATGACATTTATCTAGGTAACTATGGTTAAAATTGCAAGGGACACATGAAATAGACAAGCTTCGTGCCTGTAATACAGACCAGTATGATAATGCTCTCATAACCTGGCCCTGTTTTATTGACAAATTTGTATTTCCAGAGTTTGTTCATAACAATAATGTTGAATAATGTCATAATTTACTTGCCCCGCTCATCTTGTTTTAAGTGAAACGCTTACTATCATTTCAGTCGAATGGTGTGGTCCTCCATTGTTTTGCTATTTTTGAAAACAGACTTTGCTAGTGTTAATTGACCATGGCATTTCATGCATGAACGATTACACCTTTAAGTTATACCCTGCATGTAGAGGACTAAATTCCCTTTAATTTGATATATGATCATGTACACTTTATCGTACATTAATATGAAATATTTCAACTTATACAAGTGTCCAGTTTCTTTTTTTGCGGAGTATATATATATTATAATAATAAATAATGCAAAGAATAATCATAAATGATTGAGAAAGAAGAATAATAGGCGTAGCTTAATAAGCATGACCTTAATGACCTGAATTTGGATCTGTCTTCAATCACACGGTCCCCGTGGCCTAGTGGTTAAGGCGTCAGCGTTCCAAGCTGGAGACCCGGGTTCGAGTCCTGGCGGAGACCAATTTTTCGACCAGTGCCTTTTTTCATTTGGAGGATTAAAGGGAGGAACAATGCTTATTAAGCTACGCCTATTATTTTTCTTTCTCAATCATTTATGATTATTCTTTGCATTATTTAAATATTGGAAGAAACCAAAGCTGTATGTATTAGTTCACCTTTCGCTTATATATATATGTTCTAACTAATACTTGAATCACTCCTTTGTGATCCAGCTGAAGTACAGGCGGCTTGCATTGTTCGTAACTCCCTCCCCATGAATTAATTGAGTACAAAGGGCCGAGAGATTGGCTTGCCAATGACCTGAATTTGGATCTGTCTTCAATCACACGGTCCCCGTGGCCTAGTGGTTAAGGCGTCAGCGTTCCAAGCTGGAGACCCGGGTTCGAGTCCTGGCGGAGACCAATTTTTCGACCAGTGCCTTTTTTCATTTGGAGGATTAAAGGGAGGAACAATGCTTATTAAGCTACGCCTATTATTCTTCTTTCTCAATCATTTATGATTATTCTTTGCATTATTTAAATATTGGAAGAAACCAAAGCTGTATGTATTAGTTCACCTTTCGCTTATAATAATAAATATATATATATATAGACAGGTGGCCACTAGGATAGTTTGACTGGAGTATGTTAGTTACTGCTATAGACAGGTGGCCACAAGGATAGTTTGACTGGAGTATGTTAGTTACTGCTATAGACAGGTGGCCACTAGGATAGTTTGACTGGAGTATGTTAGTTACTGCTATAGACAGGTGGCCACTAGGATAGTTTGACTGGAGTATGTTAGTTACTGCTATAGACAGGTGGCCAATAGGATAGTTTGACTGGAGTATGTTTGTTACTGCTATAGACAGGTGGCCACTAGGTTAGTTTGACTGGAGGAGGTTAGTTACTGCTATAGACAGGTGGCCACTAGGATAGTTTGACTGGAGTATGTTAGTTACTGCTATAGACAGGTGGCCACTAGGATAGTTTGACTGGAGTATGTTAGTTACTGCTATATACAGGTGGCCACTAGGATAGTTTGACTGGAGTATGTTTGTTACTGCTATATACAGGTGGCCACTAAGATAGTCTGACTGGAGTATGTTTGTTGACTGGAGTATGTTTGTTACTGCTATAGACAGGTGGCCACTAAGATAGTCTGACTGGAGTAAGTTAGTTACTGCTATAGACAGGTGGCCACTAGGATAGTCTGACTGGAGTATGTTTGTTACTGCTATAGACAGGTGGCCACTAGGATAGTTTGACTGGAGTATGTTAGTTACTGCTATAGACAGGTGGCCACTAGGATAGTTTGACTGGAGTATGTTAGTTACTGCTATAGACAGGTGGCCACTAGGATAGTTTGACTGGAGTATGTTTGTTACTGCTATCAGGTGGCCACTAAGATAGTCTGACTGGAGTATGTTTGTTGACTGGAGTATGTTTGTTACTGCTATAGACAGGTGGCCACTAAGATAGTCTGACTGGAGTAAGTTAGTTACTGCTATAGACAGGTGGCCACTAGGATAGTTTGACTGGAGTATGTTAGTTACTGCTATAGACAGGTGGCCACTAGGATAGTTTGACTGGAGTATGTTAGTTACTGCTATAGACAGGTGGCCACTAGGATAGTTTGACTGGAGTATGTTAGTTACTGCTATATACAGGTGGCCACTAGGATAGTTTGACTGGAGTATGTTTGTTACTGCTATATACAGGTGGCCACTAGGATAGTTTGACTGGAGTATGTTTGTTACTGCTATCAGGTGGCCACTAAGATAGTCTGACTGGAGTATGTTTGTTGACTGGAGTATGTTTGTTACTGCTATAGACAGGTGGCCACTAAGATAGTCTGACTGGAGTAAGTTAGTTACTGCTATAGACAGGTGGCCACTAGGATAGTCTGACTGGAGTATGTTAGTTACTGCTATAGACAGGTGGCCACTAGGATAGTTTGACTGGAGTATGTTAGTTACTGCTATAGACAGGTGGCCACTAGGATAGTTTGACTGAGTATGTTAGTTACTGCTATAGACAGGTGGCCACTAAGATAGTTTGACTGGAGTATGTTTGTTACTGCTATAGACAGGTGGCCACTAGGATAGTTTGACTGGAGTATGTTAGTTACTGCTATAGATGGGTGGCCACTAAGATACATTTGTAGTTTGACTGGAGTATGTTAGTTACTGCTATAGACAGGTGGCCACTAGGATAGTTTGACTGGAATTTGTTAGTTATTGCTATAGACAGGTGGCCACTAGGATAGTTTGACTGGAGTATGTTAGTTACTGCTATAGACAGGTGGCCACTAGGATAGTTTGACTGGAGTATGTTAGTTACTGCTACAGACGGGTGGCCACTAAGATACATTTGAAGTTTGACTGGAGTATGTTTGTTACTGCTATAGACAGGTGGCCACTAGGATAGTTTGACTGGAGTATGTTAGTTACTGCTATAGACGGGTGGCCACTAAGATACATTTGTAGTTTGACTGGAGTATGTTAGTTACTGCTATAGACAGTTGGCCACTAAGATACATTTGTAGTTTGACTGGAGTATGTTTGTTACTGCTATAGACAGGTGGCCACTAGGATAGTTTGACTGGAGTATGTTAGTTACTGCTATAGACGGTGGCCACTAAGATACATTTGTAGTTTGACTGGAGTATGTTAGTTACTGCTATAGACAGTTGGCCACTAAGATACATTTGTAGTTTGACTGGAGTATGTTTGTTACTGCTATATACAGGTGGCCACTAAGATAGTCTGACTGGAGTATGTTTGTTACTGCTATAGACAGGTGGCCACTAAGATAGTTTGACTGGAGTATGTTTGTTACTGCTATAGACAGGTGGCCACTAAGATAGTCTGACTGGAGTATGTTTGTTACTGCTATAGACAGGTGGCCACTAAGATAGTTTGACTGGAGTATGTTTGTTACTGCTCAGGTGGCCACTTAGATAGTCTGACTGGAGTATGTTTGTTACTGCTATAGACAGGTGGCCACTAAGATAGTCTGACTGGAGTATGTTAGTTACTGCTATAGACAGGTGGCCACTAGGATAGTCTGACTGGAGTATGTTAGTTACTGCTATAGACAGGTGGCCACTAAGATAGTCTGACTGGAGTATGTTTGTTACTGCTAAGACAGGTGGCCACTAAGATAGTCTGACTGGAGTATGTTTGTTACTGCTATAGACAGGTGGCCACTAAGATAGTTTGACTGGAGTATGTTTGTTACTGCTCAGGTGGCACTAGATAGTCTGCTGGAGTATGTTTGTTACTGCTATAGACAGGTGGCCACTAAGATAGTCTGACTGGAGTATGTTAGTTACTGCTATAGACAGGTGGCCACTAGGATAGTCTGACTGGAGTATGTTAGTTACTGCTATAGACAGGTGGCCACTAAGATAGTCTGACTGGAGTATGTTTGTTACTGCTAAGACACAGGTGGCCACTAAGATAGTCTGACTGGAGTATGTTTGTTACTGCTATAGACGGTGGCCACTAGGATAGTTTGACTGGAGTATGTTAGTTACTGCTATAGACAGGTGGCCACTAGGATAGTTTGACGTCGGAGTATGTTAGTTACTGCTATAGACAGGTGGCCACTAGGATAGTTTGACTGGAGTATGGTAGTTACTGCTATAGACAGGTGGCCACTAGGATAGTTTGACTGGAGTATGTTAGTTACTGCTATATAGACAGGTGGCCACTAGTTAGTTTGACTGGAGTAACCCTTACAAAAATATCGTGTGGTATTCCTGTGGTATTCCTGTGGTAATGCATAATAACACAGAAAATACCACAGGGATAATGAAGTACCACACAAAGTCTCTGTGGTACTGCAGAAGTGTAGCCTGTGGTACTCATGTGGTACTAAAAATACCATATGAAATACCACAGAAAAAAATTATACCACAAAATACCACACAGCCAGTGGCTGTGGTACTTGTATGGTACATTAGTAATACCACAGAAAATACCACCACACGGGTATAAACCCCCACACAGATTCCTGTGGTACTGCAGAGGTGTAGGCCTGTTGGTACTCATTTGGGACTAAAATATACCATAGGAAATACCACAGAGAAAAATTATTACCCACAAAACTACCACACAGCAGTGCTGTGGTACTTGTATGGTACATTGTAATACCACAGAAATACCACAAGGGTAAAACCCCACACAGATCCTGTGGTACTGCTGAGGTTGTAGCTGTTGGTACTCAATGTGGTACTAAAAATACCATAGGAAATACCACAGAGGAAAAATTATACCACAAAACTACCATACATGCAGTTTATGGTGGGGTTTGGTACTTTTAGTGGTATATTGTAATACACAGAAAATACCACAAGGGGTAAAACCCCCACAGATTCCTGTGGTACTGCAGAGGTGTGGCCTGTGGTACTCATGTGTACTAGTAACTACCATAGGAAATACCACAGAGAACAATTATACACAAAACCAAAACTACCATACAGCAGTGCTGTTGGTACTTCTATGGTACAGTGTAATACCACAGAAATACCACAAGGGGTAAAATCCCACACAGATTCCTGTGGTACTGCAGAGGTATAGCCTAACTGTGGTACTCAAAATACCATAGGAAATACCACAGATAAAAATTATACCACAAAAATACTATACAGCACTGCTGTTGTACTGGTACAAATGTAGTGTAGCACAGAAATACACAGGGGTGAAAAGCCTACACAGGATTTCTGTGGTATATTGCAGAGGATGTAGCCTGTGGTACCCATGTTGTAAAGATATACCATAGGAATACCACAGGAAAAAATAACACGTTAAAACGATCGAGGTTTCTTGGGGACCATGGAGAATTCCCTTGTTACATGTAAATCAGGAACTCTTGTATTTTCATTAACATGAGATTAAGTACTACATGTAATTTGATATTGTTAATATCAATTATTATGGTTTCTTATCATGATACTGTGATATTTTGTGTAACGTTATCTATGATTGTAGTTGCTTATTATCATCTATTTGGAAACGGAATAAACAATGAGTATTGAATTTAGTTCGAATTCAAAAGTATATGTATAAAGACAAATCCTAGTAAAAGAATAATTACTTATTTATATGCATATGGCCCATTGTGACATACAGTGATTTAGATATACAGCTTGGGATATAATTATTATACCATACTGCATGGGAACTTAGTAGGTAAAGTGGAAAATAATAATTTCTCAAGCTATCGAAGTATAATGTACATGCACTATTCAAATATAGAGTAACGTAGATGAAACAGCCATTTGTAAATGTACTAATACCCTGAAATAAAATGTATGGAGTATAAAGATATGTACACTTGTGGTGTATATTGAGATATTGTACTACATGTATGTTCTGCAGAAATATGTAATGCTATTGTAACTGTTTTTCGGACCAAGTAAATTGCCTCTTTATAAGGGAGATCTCATAATACTGAACACATAGACAAGGTGCAATCCTCAAGCTGTCAGAAATGTATAAATTCACCCATACAAACAACAAGTATTATGAACATATACACAACCAAAACATTACTAAGGCCACAAGTATTATATTTCAATATTAAATTAATATTTATTTCTTTACCTTCACATACGATGAAACACAAGGTTCATCAAGCCATATCAATAAATATGAGTATTTTTAATACTCTCTGTTAAAACATAGTTCCCTCTTGAAACACATTACACACAAGATCTTTTGCAAGAGTAAATTTGGCATATGATTTTCAGTTCTAGACCCATATTATAAAGATGTCCTTATTATCTCTATAACTTTGCATACATAAAAGGGGCCTAGATGTATACATGATACAGTCCACTCTGTTTTAAACTGGGTCCTTGGGTCAAGCCAATTACTTTATATTGATACAGTAAAAACATAGACATATGCACACTATGCTTGATTATGGGATCATGTGAATTGCCTCACTGTTATGAAATCACTTGTTGCAAACACATGTGCTTGTTATAACATGAAGTGGATTGTACAACATTGTTAGGAATAGATTACCAATGTTGAATCTAGTAGTCACAGTGATCACATGGTGCTTGAATGAATAAGGATCCCACCAAAACAAAATTATTTCATTCATCAATGTTACAGCCCCATAAATCTCTTATTTTTTTTTCTTATACTTTTTTTTGTGTATATACATGCTAATTACAAAATGCCATCCGCGTTTTCAGGGACTTTTTTTCTTTCACATCTTGCGCAACTTGTGATACTTATATATGAAAAAATCGGACGTACCGTCCCCTGTAGTTACGCAACATACGTATCAGAATGTCTGCTCAAAATTGGAATTTTCAGGATTTGTGTACCAAAACCTATGGAAAAATGACTCAAGCCTAAAATCCATTTTGGGCTATAAAATGTTGTTAGCTTTTGTTAATAATTCATATTACTGTAAATACCTGCTGATATTCAATACTTATTCAACAATTCAACAAAAAACAATAAAAAAACATAAAGTTGAAAAACAAAAGAAATACATAAGAAATTCAAAAAACAATTGAATACAAAAGAAATAAAAGAAATTTTACAATTTTTTTTCTTCAGAAAGTACGTGTGAAATAAGTTTTGCAACATTTATTATAGACATGTTTCCAACTCCCAAACTTCTTAATAAATATATGAATAATTAAAATGGAATTTTATGCATATAATTAAGCCACTGTTTAAACATCGTGAGAAGCTGATTAAAAAAATCATGGGAATTACGATGTTTAATGCATATAGGTAGTGTATATGTTCCTAAAAACCCTGAAACCAACACAAATTCCCGTTAAAATCTCAAACAATTAAGGAAAAACAGCTATTATGTGAATTAAATCTCGGCCCGAGAATTTAATTCTGAACATAGTCTATGGGAGAGAAATTACAGATTTTCACATTTTTTAGGCACTAAATTGATAAATTTAGAGCGCAATTTTTTTCAGTAGGGAAACAAAAATGTGGTAGCTTGTAGAACCATGCATTTAAAGATTTTTTTAAATGGCAAAATATGTTAAACAAATTTGCATAATTAAAAAAAAATACATTGTTTTTCAATATAGAAATTTCGCGAGAGCGGTATTTGTATCGACTCGTTCTACGTATATGCCAAATTTCATAATTTTTTCGCCGCTACCGCGCGGGCCGAGATCTGATGGGGGGGAGGGGGGGGGGGGGGGGGGGGGGGGGGGGGGGGTGGAGGCGGATTCTGCACCCCCCCCCCCCCCCCCCTACCCCCCCCCCCCCCCCCCCCCCCCCCACCCCCCGATT
>JBAMJV010003039.1:2500-178133 GCA_037951105.1 Echinarachnius parma | reverse complement strand
GCCATTGATTTGTCGGGCAAATCAAAGTCGCGTCGCACGAACGTACCGTGGACATGACACTTGACAGCCAGCAAGCAGGCCTTCAAAATGCCGAATTCGTGTATCGAATACGGTTGAAGGAACAGATACGTGAAGAGAAGTGGCATAATCGTTCACAAGTAAGTTCCTTTACTAAGTAGGCTCTAAGTTTATTGAATTTAATATTAACAATCAGCATTTAGGGGATATTTGACTTTGGGGCGCTACCAGTTCACAAGTGTAGCCATACTTCGGCGCCGGCATCCTACGCGGCTAGCTACCCGTGACTCGCGCTTGATGAGTACCCTCCTAAGCTAAGTAACTAACTGGTATTTTCAAACCGGCATTTGAAGATGAATTCTAAATATTCTGCAGTGGATTTTACAAGAATGTTATTATTTAAAGTACAGAAGGTTCCGCATTGAGAAAACTTTGTTGTTCCAGTGGTTTTGAGTGTAATATTCATAAGCTTGAAAAAAAGGTGTCCATTTATTTTAAGTAGGTTACCCCATGATACTTCATTACTTGCACAGAATTATTGTTTTGGTATTTCTCTTTTTTTTAAATTTTAGACTACCCCTTGGCAATTCAGCATTGACAGTGGCTCGTGAAGATCAGCCGGGATGACTTCACACCAGGGAAATTTTCTCTGCAGTGAACATTTCCTGAAAGAGGATATGAGAGGTGAGTTTCTCATTTTTGTTTTTAATAATGTTAAGCATTTTATATTGAACTTCATATGATATCACCATATCATTCAGTCTAGATGACTACAGATGTATACTAGTACTAGTACTAGTAGTAATTAGTAGCGGCATTATCATGATTTAAAGCTAGCCATGGGGGGGGGGGGGGTGCAGTCATTTCTGTGACACAGTTGAGCACGCTCTCTAATTCTTACTGGAGAGAATTATTATGATGCGGTCTGAGTTTGTACCGTGCAATGAACAAAGGACATGAATCCTGACCTCGGCATTGCAGCAAATCTTGCACAGCTCGGTGAGTTAAGAGTGGTGACTTGAAATGATAGGCTGCAGGTTTAATTCCACATCGGTATCTGTTTTTTTTCCTAAAGTGTAAGTGAGGTAAGGATTGATTCCGTCAGGAAAATAAAGTCTTTTTTTATTAAAGACATCTATTCTAAGTTGAAATACAAAAAAAAAGGGTGTTTACTTTTGTTTTAATTGTTGTGGCCCTCATTTGCACACCTTTCCTTTTTTTGATTAAATTCCACTGCTGTTCTTGATTTTAAGAATAGCTCTCTCCAATTTTCATAACAGTCTTATGCAAAAGGCAAAAATATCTCAAAAAAAAATTAAAATGAAACAGTTTTTGCCACGATCCATTATAAAATGACCGGAGAGATTTTCCCTTCTCTTATAAAATCTACCTTTGAACTAATTTATTTGCCGTCTTTGAAAATGTACATTTTGTAATGTGATTATACAATTTCATAATTTACATGTGGAATGATTTTAAAAGAAATTTATGCTTATTGCTAAAATGTTCTTTGCAGAAATGGCAACATTTTGTGTTCTGTGGAGTTTGTGACAACTTCAGTTGCCATATTTTTTAATGAATATTTTCTGTTAATTAAAAAATCTATTTTCTATCATGCAGGAGGGCCTTGGTAAACCATGGGCGGATGGGCCTATGAAGACATCAAACAAGTTCATTGACGAGGTCCAAGGGCAGGTAATGTCTTCAATAAGAAGCGAAGTGTTCATCGATCTTGAAGAGCACTTCTGTGAGTACAACCTGGAGAGTGAAGATGATCATGGGAATCGGCTTGTAAAGCAAATCAGTGGACTCTGCATCAGAACTCTCTTACATCACCATGGTCGCCTGTTCACTGGACGCTATGTAAAGCACAACAAAGACTCTGAACGGCACATCCTGACCAAGAAAATCTTATTTCTTGGGGAGTAAACTAACAGAAAAACAAAATAAAACACGAGGGATTTCAGCCTTAAAGGGGAAGTTCAGTAGTGATTGATTTGTAATTGTTGCGGTCTTTTTTTCTTTCTAAAAACTGAAAAGCCAGCTACACTTTGTATGTTGCAGGAAAAAAGCCTGCTTATAGTAGATACATCCAACTAGAGGTTTTCTTTTCTCACTGTATGCATACAACTCTTGTGGAAGTTATCCCCAAACCTGGTAATTTTAGTGTGCCCACAATTTGAGAGATGCACAAAAAGTGAGAGCAACTAGTAATATATATGGCTCAATATAGTAATAGATTCAATACTTTCTTGTAGAGATGTGCTATACTGATTTTATCTTCTTGCTGTTTCAATCAAACATCACACAAAATTCAATACATATCTATTTTCCTTATCATCATGTCTGCTGGAATCAGGGGCGGCGCCAGGGTGTTTGCTTAGGGAGGGCAAAATGCCTTGCAACTTCTTGGGGGGGGGGGGAGGGGAGGGGGACCTCTGACACTTTTTGTTGTTGACATCAACAAATTTTCCCAAAAAAAATTATAATGGGGGGGGGGGATTGTTCCAGAATAAAGAGAAAAATAAACTGCCCCAAATTAGACCTCAATTGTCACAGTTAAATGTTGCGACCGCTCATAGGAGTTATTTTAGCCAAAATAATCTGAGAATCCTAAATTGGCAACATATGAACAGATTGAAGATCACTATTTTAGTGCAAATTGGAAACTTTTTAGATTGGAATGAATTGCCAAATGTTCATATTTTATTTTGTCTATACAAAACTTGAAGTTTCACTTAATTTTAGTAAAAAATAATGACATTTCTGTATCCAATTCGATGATACAATAGAGATTTATTCCATCTTTGCAATACATTAAATGTGGTCTTCGTTCTCAATGGGACTGTTCTTGGTTTATCTATGATAGGGTAAATAGAAATTTAAAGGGGTAGTTTAGTTTTGGTAGAGAGGGCGCTGCACATCACAATTTTTTTGTGAGGTAATAAAAAACTGAGTGTCGAATTTGAGAGAACATGCAATTTAAATGGCAGAATAAACTTTATTTGGTCAAAATCGACCCAGAAATGGCGGAAATATCAATAAATATATCTGATCTTATAATTATTTGGGGCCCAAATAATTAGATGATTTTTTGAAAAAAAAAAAAATGCTTGCACTTTTTAAAAAATTTTCAAAAGCATTTTTTAAATAGTTGTTGATGATCTCTCTATTTAATCATTATACCAATAAAACATTACATGCATAATTTAGTATGAAAAATGGTTGAAACCAAGTCTTTTTAAAAAGCGCCCTCTTGTGTTTTAATGGCTCTTTTTGAATGATAACAGCATTTTTACTTAGTCGTTTGTAATTGTGTATACCTTTCGAGCATGGTGGATTTATAACTATTAGTTTATAATGTTACTGTGCAGGTTTTGGCTACTAAAGTTCAGCCTTACCAAAACTAAACTGCCCCTTTAACATTATTATACATGTATAAGAGGTATAAAGCATCTGCTCTTTGATTTAAAACCACCATTATGATGGACAAAACTGTGAGAAATTAACCAGAACTATTTATTGATTTGTCTTAATTGAATTTATCTATGGAAAAAACCATTGCGTTATTTCTCTAAGATCAATAAATTTACATTTAGATCACATGTTCATTGACTGACTGTTTATTTAAATGAGTATAAATAATTTTGTATCGTGATTCGTGAATTGGCCTATAGCAATATTGAAATGTGAGAAATGCTGTGTCTGTGTTATAGAGAATCCCTTAATATTTTATGAGGAGATACATGTACAATTATTTATTGAATTTAATGATTGAAGTACAGTGGAATCTCGTTATAACAAGGTCCTTGGGACCAAGAAAATTGACTTGTTATATCAAGTTTCTCATTCAGGCTAAACAAAAAAATATATAAATAGTTGGGACCAGCAAATTACCTTGTTATATGCAGGTTTTGTTACTTATATCCGACCTCTTTATAACGAGAGTCCGCTGTACAATTTGATTTTTTTATGTGTTCATTTTTTTTTTTACTTTTAGAAATGAATCGACAAAGTACATGAACCTGATTTTGTGAAAGGGCAACAGACTACATTTGATTTAGGAAATGTTCTGCAATGAACAAAAAGTGTGCTGATATGATTTGATAGATTGGTGGATGAATGGCATGCTTGAAGGATGGATAAATGAATGGTTGGTTGAATGGATGGTTGAATGTGTGGGAAAATACAAAGCTTATTTTGACATTTTAAATTGAAACTTTCCTATTCGCAGGGGAAGTTCATCTTTCCAACCCACCCCTCCTCAACAAACACACATTCACACACATAAATCCATAACAATACAATAGTGAAGAGCATGCTCCATCGCGTAATAAATCCAGGCTTGACACTATAGCTTCAAGTGAACAAAATAAAGAGAATACTTATAGTATAGAACAATTATCCCCCCCCCCCCAAAAAAAAAATTTAATAAATAAATAAAAATAAAAAAATCTATATATTATATGCACATATTATATATGTATATAAAACACGAGAATAAATGAAATACTCTGTGGAAAAAAACAAATTTTCCCACGGTGTATTTCATTTATTCTCGTTGTTTTCTATAAATTTCGACTCCGAGCAGTACATGTATATATATGTTTATAATATTCATTGTAATTTTCAGATTGTGTCTTGCAAAATCAAGGCCAAACACCGACTTGTATCATCAGTCAGTGCGAAGGGCATGTGCAGCGCGTGCGGAGACTCGCGGCACATTGCCCGACATAATAATGGCGGACTATGCTCCATGCGCTCACAGAGCCTTCGCGCGCGAGCCATTGCGAGTCCGCACTCTAGTACCTATATATAACTCTATGGATGCCCACCACCCATCCGTATTTATATTGTATTTCTGTGCCACCCATAATAGATAGCGCCACCAACGAGAGAGATCTACACAACGAGAGAGATCTGCACAACAGCTGTGATCGCTATGAATGATGGCACCTACGGCTCTGAAATCTCGTACGCAGCATAATACAAGTATTATGCAGATCTGTACAGTCTCAGCATGGAAATCAAATCATAGTTAACTTTGAGACACAAAGTGTGAATTTATTAAATGACCGGCGTCTTACAAATGGAAATCAAGCAAATATTTGCATCAAGCAGATTTTTTTGGAGATTCATAATCACCTTTTCTAAGTAATTAATCTGTATTCCTAGGTAATAGGAAATTTACCATTAACTTCTCCTGGCCATTACTTAGCCGAGTTCGGAAAGATTAGGGATGGCACTTTTTTTTCTGGTAATGGTTGACATTATGTTCTTAAACTGTGCATTAAAAGCAGTTTTAAATCGAACCTATAAAAAACGTACACAGATTAGAAACACATGGAGAGAAAGGGAGAGGGATTTAGGTAGTAGGGTGGGGGATAAAGAGGGGGGAGGGGATTGACAGAGTACGTATGGGAGGCATGTGCCGTGCGTACGGTGTGTTCATGCAAGTCAACTTCAATGGGCCGTATGCATAAAAACAAGCAATTGCTTGTGCTAGCCTTTTGCTTGAATCGGTATGCATAAAAACAAGCAATTGCTTGCAAGCAAAATCATTTGCTTACAAGCACAAGCAATTGCTTACTGCTCGTAAGCAATTGCTTACCAAACAAGCAATTGCTTGAAACCGTATGCATAAAACGAACCTTTTACTTGTCTTGATAAGCAATTGCTTGCGTTTTTTCAAGCACATCCAGACCAGCTTGAGCTCTTGCTTACTCAGGGCATTCGCGTTTAAGGATCAAATTTTCATACCGTTTCAGGATGATTACGAGCTTCTTATTTCAGATGTTATGTTGTGATTTCATATTTAATACAATTTCTGTTATTTTAGACTTTTTGCGGCAATTTTCGTCCATCGATCTGCACAGAAACCCCCTAATGATCTGTGCTGTTTCCCCCCTATTTGCGTAAGCAAAAATACTGCTGCCAGGTCGAGCACGAAGCATTGTTGTCCTGCAGTGCGATGTTCGCACAACCGTAACGATCCTTTGTCCAACACGTAAGCAATTGCTTAGGCAGTGCAAGCAAAAGGTTTCAGCACAAGCAAAAGCTTGTGCATATGTATTCAAGCAATTGCTTGAACTTGATCTTTTGCTTGACAAGCTCTTGCTTGTGCTTAAAGCAATTGCTTATAAGCAATTGTTTGTTTTTATGCATACGGCCCACTTTCACAATCGAAATGAAAATAACAAAATGCGTATCCGGATACAGTTTGGCGTAGATTATCATAACTTTATAATGATATAATTCATCGTAATTAGTAATTAAATATTACATTATAATTAGTAATTAAATATTACATTTTGACTAAAATGTACATAATTATAAGCCCATTAAATGTTTGCACTTTATGCTAGGATTAGGTACATGAAAAAGTTCTATATCGCGATGTTTCGTTTGTAGTACAATTATATATTTGTTAAGTTTAATATAATATTGTATCATGGGCGTAGAAACTTACGTAATACCTATTCATCAGGGGGGGGGGATGAATGAATAGATCATGTCACCCCCCCCCCCCCCCCCCTGTTGAATGGGTATCAATGACAGAAGGTCTACGCCCTTGTAGTAAAATATGAATTATATTGCTCGTACAATCGTTATGATTAACTCCACATAAGATTAAAGCCCGGCGCAGACAGAGCCGACTCGACCCGATCCGACTGGTTTTCAGTCAGGGTAGAGTCAGTTTCGCTCAGTCAGAGCCGATCCAACATGTTGAATCGGCCTCGAATGACCTCCGATTGGCACTTGACCGGAAAAACCGGAGTCCTGAGGCAGCACATACTGAGTTAATCAGGCTGAAAACCAGTCGGATCGGGTCGAGTCGGCTCTGTCTGCGCCGGGCATAAGAGGCGCGAGTCCCTATATGAGCGAAATCATAGATGCAAACGTAGTGCTTATTTTTTTTGTATTCCATAGATGTAGTACAAATATGTTATTTGAGAAAAACAAAATATCGCGATATGCATAGCGGTGCCATTGGACTTTATTTATTCTTCTTTTTTTGGGTAAAGAGAAAGGAGAAATTAAATTGGCAACAATAGTCACCTTTGACTGATTGACATTAAAATACAACAACTCCGGATACATGCATACCACTGCATTTTGAGAGGAACATGCATGCAGCGCGCGCAGTACATGTATATATGCACGTCGCACATTTGCGGCTCCAGCTGGTAGCTGGATCGATCCAGGTAGTTGTACAGTCCACCATTATAAAGCATTGTGATTAAAATGGCTGCACATAAGATGTGCTTGATCCCCGTCTTATCACTGCATTATGTTAAACAGTAAACACCATGATTATATTAGAGACACTGTAAGATCTGTACTTTATAGAGAGCTTTCCGAATCAGTTGTGTCGCGAGTTTGATTGAATTTGAACCCGAGCTGAGCAAGCTGCTGAAAATCCACGATGGTCGATGTCAACACAATCAGTGTTCGTTGTTTGGTCAAAATGTTGGCAATGGAAATTGGACACATGACTGTGGACTGAGAGTGAGACGCTTGGATACGAACTGCATGCACAATATTATTGTGGCGGGAAATGCACTGTGACTCGTAGTCGGGCATTACCGACTCTACATGGGAATTACAAATTACATGTTTTAAATCCTGTCGAAATGAAGCGGTATACCGAGCGTCTGTGAAGCTGTCTAGCGGAATACACATAGACTGATTTTTCGGTCTATGTGGGTACTCGTTATACAGTTCTACGTGTCTCCATCACATTCACAGTACGTATATTAATTATTTGAATTATCACAACTGACATGCACAAATGCACGCACGAACATACATATATAGACCTGATTTCATCGTGTCTCTTGGCCTTGGTATTTGGGGCAAGGTAACATTGTCCAAATCCTCAAAACTTACTTGGAACTCTAGTGGTTCGCTCATACATTATCATATCATTGACAATATTAACAATAAAAGCACGGGAAAGGTTTCGGTTTTTCAAATTTCCATTTTGTTTAAAAGATATTTACGATTAAAGTGTTCAGATATGAAATTGTCTACGGGATAATTTCATGCCGTGCGCAAAGTAAGTACAATGAGTTACCGAATATCATTTGCATTTTTTGCTCATATCTTAGCCAAAAAACATCAAATTAACGTGAAATATTCACGCATTACTTTGTAGACAAATCATATCACCCCAATACACACTTTATTAATCACTCATCACTTTGTTTGCACTTGCCAACAAATTTACTAGATTCCTGAAAGGGATTCTTAGAAATAAAAGGGATCCATTGTAGTAACATTGTCAAAATCAACACAACTTACTGACTCTAGGCCGGTTCTCACACATCTCATTGTGTTCGTATTATCAATATAAACATGGAAACTGTTTCACATTATCAGATTACAGAAATACATTTATATGTTATCAACTCTTCATTTTTGCACATGTCAACAAAGTTGCTAGATCCCTTTGAAAGACGATTTGTTTTGTGTGTTTTTTGTTTGTTTGTTTAATACACATAAATATACACAGACAAACGACTGATTCTCTTTAACGAGTACAATAATTTGTGATTAAAGGTACACTTGAGTATTGGTACTTCCCGAAATGCCCCTTGACACTAAATTGAATGGTTTTAATTCCATTTGAAAGTTCCTTGAATAAAACATGTAAAATGAGAATCATTCCCTTTCAAATGCTCTCATAGTTGAAAATTTTGATTTCAAGATATTTTAGTCATAAGTCTACCGGCCGGGGGACATTTTGACTTTTTAGAAAAATGCAAAAAATGCTTATAGACTACTTTGAAAAAAAATCTAAATAGGTTTTTAAATAGTTGTTGATGATATCTCTATTGAATCATTATATTAACAAAACATCAAATGGGCCATTCTTGGTCACGTGTGTGACCCAAAACATGACAAATTTGGAAATGGGATGCTTATATTTCAGTAAGTATGAGACTATAATGATTTTTACTTCATATGTGACTTGAATGTGTTGTAGTCTTTCAAACTTAACACAAAAGATTTTATAAGGATTACGTAACTCAATGTCAGAGGTCAAATGGCATGGGTCACGTGTGTGACTTCGCACGGAGCGCTTTTTTCATAACTAAATTTCATTTGGAAAATTCTTTAAAATATGAATAGCTATAATGTTCATCTTATTACCAGAGAAGTACTATACATTTGTAAGTACAACAATAGCAATGAATGAGAATTATATCAAACCGTTGTTTTTTATAGTACTTAATTATGTGGCAATGTCTGGTCACGTGTGTGACATTTTGGGGTGGTCACGTGTGTGACATGTACAATATGAATGGAAAAATGGGAATTTTATAATATCGGGTTTAGAAAAGAATGAAAGGTTGAATTTTTACAAAGTTGGTATCAACCTGTACAGGAAAGTGAGAAGAATGAGCTTGCTAATTATCCTTTTGATATCTTGATTATTTTCTGAATTATGATTATTAGAAAAATATTGAAATATGTAAATTTATGCAAATGAGTAAAAAAGTTTCATTTTAAACTTCAAATCATGTATTTCATGAAACTTTACACATGGATCATTCCAAAAATGGAACAAAACTACAGAAAAATAAAACTTCAATTTTTCCGAAAAAGTTTCACTTTTCAAAGAATGGCCCAAATGCACGATTTTGAATGAAAAAATGGCTAAAACCAATGAGTTTTTAGAGAGCGCCCTCTTGCTAACAGCGTTTTTACTTAGTCGTTTGTAATTGTGTATACCTTTCGAGCATGGTGGAGTTATAACTGTTAGTTTGTACCGTAATGATGCAGGTTTTGGTTAATAACGTTAAGTTTGACCAATACTCAACTATCCCTTTAATGTGTCATTATCGTAGGGAGCGGATGACGTGTGTTGCTACCAGCCGACCAATTGTTCTGTAGATTGCTGGGTTGATGACCTGTATGGAATGATTCTAATCCTGTACAACTTGGAGAGCTACGAATCTTGAACAGCTAGGAGAGCAACGAAACGAATGACTGCCGAAAAAGAAAGGTTCGTGACTTCGCTGTGATATTTCCAGTCCACCCCAGAAGACGTTTAATACCATCCTTTTTACAGTTATTCAGCTTCATTCGAGGGACGACAAGCAAAGTTGAAAGTAGTAGGTCAGATTTGTGTCTAACTCTAATTATTGCTTGAAAGCTGACGTTGATGGTGCAATTTAATCGTTCTGTAGCTTCTGGGCTGACGCAGATCTGTCCATAAGTATTCTAAACCTGAGTAAGTTGAAGAGCAATGTTCAGAACGAAAGACTACTAAGACATTTCATGAACTCCGATCCCTGCGGCATTTCCAGTCTACCTCTAGAAGACGGTGAAAAGTACTACATGTATTCCCTTTCAAATATTCGTTGAACATGACGTGTGCCATCGTGACATTGAAGAACTCTCCCTGCAACAGCCACCAATACGTCATTAGACATTTGTTGATGTTCTTCAAGTTGAACAAATGACATTGTGAACACTCATTAATAGATTCCAATCTCATTTGGGTGACATTGAGTAAATATAGATATGATTTTGTAATTACACGTATTGTATGTTTGTGTAATTATATTTTCCTCGAAAAGTCAATAATTGAAGGTTACTTCTAACGAGGTCACATTTGCTTGCCATTCATTTCGCAAATGTATATATATTGTGAATATTTAGTTCACCTTATTTTATATTTCATGGAAATCGGATTAAATCTTATACTGTAATGTTCTTGGTAGTTTAAAGCCAGTTGTGAAATCGTGATGCTTACGGATCACAATGTATTAATGCGTTTGACAAAAGAATAACACAGTAGGAACTATTTCTTATGTTAACATTATTTGTGTAGTAAAAAGAATTACATTCAAATTTTAACACTTGAAAGAGTACCTACATTGAGGACAGTGGTTAATGATTTTCAGTTATCATAAATACATTCGTTTTTCTTTCTATAAAATAACAACATACTTAAATGTAAACCTTTTTATTTAGACATTATTAGCCGGAATACGCTTCTCAAAGATCTACAGATAATTGCTGCAAAGAGATTGTTCGTATTGTTAGAGAAGTTCGACGAAGAACTTAACTGACTATTTGCTTCAATCATTTCAAGAATCCGAGTTATTAAAAGTGTACGCTGTACCTTTTTCGATTAGAAAGTAATATTCGGAAAACTCAATTCGGAAAACTCAATTCGCTAAGAATATGGATACAAGGAAGTCACCGTTTTCTAAACTTTTCGGTGCTGACGTTGATTGTGCCATCTGCCTTCATCGATTCAAGAACCCGAGAGCGTTGTCCTGTCTGCACAGTTTCTGCGAGAAATGTCTCGAAAAGTTCCAGACAGAGAAAGGCAGCGCCAGCTCCATACCATGTCCCCTGTGTCAAAAGGTGTCAGATATACCCGAGGGAGGTATCACTGCTTTGACGCTAGATTTCCGGGCGATGAAGCTCCTTCAGGTTCTTGAGGACGAAGAAGTGAAACAAGACACCAAGTCATGTGATGTCTGTGGGAGAACCCAGACGGATGGAAACCAGCCTCATGGATTCATCCACTGCTCCGAGTGCGCACAGACGATGTGTCAGCAATGTGGTTATACTCACAGTAAGATGAAGGGAACTCAGAACCATACCGTGACAGCTGTTCCAGAGCAAGAGCTGATGAAGGGAGTGGAAGGCAGCGGTGCGAAAGGCTGCAAGAAAGGCGACGTCGAAGGGGGTCTCTCAACATTTTGTCAGAATCACGCGGAGATGAAGTTGCGACTCTTCTGCACTGTTTGCAACGTCCCAATTTGTGATGAATGTACTGAAAACGATCATCGTGCAGAGGACGATCACGAGCATGTCCCGATCGGCGAGTTTGCGTCGACACTGAAGGAGAGAATCCGTTCCCAGTTGGCGCGAATTGACGAAAAGTCGCAAGAATGCGCCTCATTTATTTCGATGCTTGATACCGTCGACAAGTCGATGCTAATGCAGGAGGAAATGGTCAACAAGAAGATCAAATCGATGGTTGAACGAGAGACGAAACGATGGGAACTAAACGTCAAGGCCACAATGAACTCATTTCAACGAAACCAACGTCAAGTACTTGTAAAGCTCCGACAGAAATCGAAAGGGGTGAAGGAAAGCCTAGGCCTGTGCGAGTCCAAAGCAAGAACGATCATGGAACAAGAGTCGACTGATGTGGCCATTGCACTTTCCTACAATAATCTACAACCTCTGCAGGACTCAATCAACCAGGTGACGTCAGAGAGACTGGATTTGAGACTGCTTCAGAAGATCAGTGAATCGGTGTCCCAACATCATTTTCACTCATCAAGTGATGAGCCAAGTCTTGGATATTTGGTGAGGGCAATCAGGGACATAAGAAACATCAGCATTCAATCTTGCACCGATGGCCCTTATTCGATTACCTTCACAAAAGATGGACGGATGGCGGTGGTAGCTGCATTTCAAGGAGTTAAATCAGAACCAGAAAAACACGCATATTTCTTGAGTGATAGACAGACAAGAGACAACGCAGAACACTTTCTTGTTTGCACATATTATGCAGTGCGACAGACAAATGTGAAGTATGAGTCCGCAACACAGTTTGAGCTAGAAAAGAGGATAACGTGCAGTTATGCATCACTCGCATCACTTTCTGATCTACGTCATGTGCTAATGAAATCTGATGATATCATCAGACTACCGGGTGGTAGGATTTCTTCCAGTTTGACACCGTGTGACCAGTTGCAAAGCGTAGCAACAGACCACGCAGACAATATATATGTCGCTGGTGACGGTATGGTTCGTGTCTTGCGCCAGGATGGGGCTTTGCAGAAATCTATCAATGTAGAAGGTTTAATCCCAATCCGTGTTGCTGTATGTCCTCGTGAGGCCGACGTGATTTTGTTCACTCACGATTCCTCCAAGATCTCTGTAATTGATCAGGACGGCAAGATCTTGCGCACGATCACTCGTGCCGAATGGAAGGAAGTCGCGATCGGCTGCGACAATGAGAGACTCCTCTACGTCCTCTGGAAGGGATCCAGTGGTAGGCGGACACTCCAGAGATACACACTCGATGGAAATCTCCTGGACACGCTCTTTGAGAACGAACACCACGGCTGCAGCGCCCTCATACTCTCGGTTTCCCCCGATGGAACCGCAGCAGTCGTGACCAAAACTGGTCCAGGTGCAGAAGTGACCCTGGTATCTACGTCCAAAAAGATTACACTAACCTAATCAGCGCGACTTGGTTGAGGGGCGTATTTGGATATGTTGCGTTGGTAAACACTGACGACGGGTTACAGTTTGATCATGTTGATCGGCTAGAAATTGTGTATATCATCATGAAATTTGTCATGTCTCGATTTTTACAAACACGAATTGACAGGAACGTGCTTTTATCAGGTATTTAGAGCACCATTTAAAACATGATGAATCATCGAAAGTTCGATTGATAGTATTGATAGTTCGATTGAAAGGTCGCACAGTATTTCAAACATGGTCTGACTAGGGAGAAGTAAGCCTATTGTCGGATTTTCTTGGAAGAGCGTCGTAGTTTCCTGTTGATAAGGCCTAGCATTTGGTTGGATTTGGATACAACGCCATCGATGTGTTTTTGCCAGGATAGGTTGTGTGTGCAGGTGAGAAGGGCATAAATGAGATTTGAGATAGATACATTTCTTAGAGGCATAGTGAAGTTACCATGGTTACATAGTTAGTTTGTTTGCCATTATCTTTCGAAGCTTGCACAATTTATAGAGATGTTCTGTTTGAAAGCTATGGTATTTGTTCAGTGAATGCATGTTTGTGCGCACTAACGGTGAATACATAAACTGATTTTAATGAACATGATTTATGGTTAAGTTTTGGGTTGAATCTAGATTGTTCAGTTACATACATATTTTGTGATTGTCGTCATTAAATTAAGCTTATGTATACAATACATCTATTATATTACATCGGTTGAATGAGAAAAGGTCGCTAATTCACTTTTTACACTTGAGATTATCGTGTTCAATGTTTGGGACCTTTGTAGAAACCCACTGTATAGCTCTCTTTTGTAAATTAAAAATATTGTATCCCCAAATAGAGAGGGTTCGGTCCTTCAAGATAGTATAGTATGCATAACTCACTTTAACCAAATAATTAGTGAGCGTCCTTCTAACTCTCACCCGATGAGCGTGCACGTAGTACCTAATGATTGTTTGTAATAAGTGAAGCTCTGTTTTTCACAAATTATATACAAAGTAGTGATTAATGAAATATGTAAAATGTACTTCATTCATGCATATGCATGCATGAATATGTAGAATAATTTAAATTACTGTATACAGTATTTCGATTCGATTCGATTATAATTTGTATGCATTATTTTGCAAATAATACAAACAGAAGTGCGATATTTAGAATAATTATATAATCACCGCCTATAATGACAAATATTCTCCTTAATAAACAAGGATGATTGAACAGAGTCATGGTAAAAAGGCACTATAAAATGTGTTCGTTATCTATCGACATCGTGTGCTATGGATAACTCTTTATGGCGTCACAGTATTTTTTTACTTTTGATGCCATAATTGGGCTTACGAATTACCACTTGAAACACTTACTTGTAATATTCGTGTTATGGATTATGTATGAAATGTGGAAATATGAGCTAAATTTATATTCAAAACCAACGAAATTATACTTGAATGAATGTTTGTAATATAAGTGAAGCTCTGTTTTATACAAATAATTTACAAAGTAGTGATTAATGAGATATGTCAAATGTTCTTCATTTATATTCATGCATGAATCTGTATATAGGATTTTTTCATTTATATTGATAAATTATTATGCCTTATTTTGCAAATAATAAAACATAAATGCGATGTGTAGAATAATTATATAATCACTACCTGTAACGGTTTAGCGGAGTATTGGCTGACATTGTAACCAGCTTCTTCGTTGGCTTAACTTATTTTTATTATAGATGCTTTACATCAATATGTTATACATTGTATCTACATTTTTGTTTAGCATGTACATGGAGTACTGTATCATCGAATGTGACAACGTTAATTTATGTAAACATTTTGTTTGTTGTTTGTTTGATTGTTTTATTTGTATTACTATTATTACTATTATTGTTTGCTTTTATATATATGTTAAACATTGTATTTACATTTTTGTTTAGCCTGAAAATGAAGTACGGTATCATCGATTGTGACAACGTTAAATTATGTAAACATTTTGTTTGTTTGATCGTTTGATTTGTGTTACTTTTATTGTTTTATTTTATTCCGGCGTTACAATTAAGGTAATACGAAATTGTATTACAAGTTTTGTTTTTATATTCAAAGAACGAAAACCTCAACAACAACAAAAAACACATACAAGGAGGTATTTCTATATTAAATGATATTAGAGCTTAGACATTAAACACATATATATTACTTGATATCCATGGAGGCCTTAATTTTGTATTGATGATGTAGCTGTAAATTAAAGTCATACCTGTAAAGTGTCCAAATCCACAAAAATTACTTGGAGCTTCCTCGTTTCTCTTCTACCGTGTTGTTTAGCTTATGGTAAGAGAAGAATAAAATAAGGTTGGATTTTTTCAAATGTCCCTTTAGTATGAAGATAATTATCATTGAAAATCATTATTTGAAAAGCGTTGATCAACGCTTTTGATAAAAAGTACAATTGTCCTAGCTGAACACGTCCAGCCAGAGAGCGTGGGAACATTCCGGACCCGATTGAACTTTGAGCCGAGCGAGCGCAAATTCCATGAATTCTGTACTACGTCTGTAAACATACACGGTGCGGATATCTCAAACGGATGATTATTACTGCAACAAATGTACGACAGGCCATCAGTATTCGGTGATAAAATATGAACTAGGTAAACAGTGTTCGTTTTCTTTCAAACTTTCACAAATCTTTCAATTGTATTTTACAATGATATTGATGTAGGATTGAAGTCTCAAATGTCATTTTGTGCAATATCTGACACTTTACAGGTATCACTTTAATATTTGTAAATACAACAAATAATACATCGACAATAAAGGCCACTATGTCAATTATTTGTATGTAGGAAATACCATTAAAAATGAGTTTATTGTAAGTAATAATGCAATTTTTCTACCAAAGAGAACAAAAAGGTTTCCTTACTATTTTTAAAGATATGTATGTTTGCTTGTTTGTTTGGTTTTAATCGTTTTGTTCAATGGTTTAGATACACCTTCTATATGGCAAAATTACTTTCTATTGAATAATATTACAAATAAATTGGAATAAGGATTTACTCCAAGTCCTTCGCAATATTCATCTAAATCAAAATAGTAAATTTATTGTGTACAAATAACATTGCTTTGATCTATTTAGTTTAAGGTTTGTTATCACACTGTGACAGAAATTATACTCTGTTTCAGTACAGGAAGATGGGTATTTTGGCGGGGTAGCCTAGATATATACATTTTGGGGGGTATATGTTTGTTACCAAACTGAAGAGAAATGATTACGTCACTCTAATCTTTCGATTTATATAGCGCATAATATTAATCAGCTCTAAGCGCTTTACATTTTAACATTATATCGTTTCCAAGGTGAAATATTTCGATTTTTGCATTATATCAATATTGTTGTGTTTGTATAATTGGTTAATTGTATTGGTTTGTTACCTAGTTGTGGAAGAAACCTACAAGTTCCGTTTGTATTTCTGCATAAATGTTTGAATTAATAAGGTTTTTAAATTTGTATTACCATTTTTTGTTGGGCCTGATATAATCATGATATTTATTCGTAGGATTTGTTATCAAACTGAAAAGAAATAGTTAAATCATATTACTCTGTATAATTATACTTTCCATGTTGAAATATGAAATTTGTTGCACTTTATGTATCGATATTAGCGGTATATCTTTAGACAACATATACATTTACTGTAAAAGTTCTGGGCAAACTGCATTTCAGTGTCTAAAACGTGTACATTATAATAACAAACTTGTAAATGAAAAAAAAAAAAGACAGATAGGCTTCGCCGGGAATCAAACCCGAGACATCCGGATTGTTAGACCAGTACACTACCATCCAGCCACATAGACCCATAAATCAATTTCCTTTATGTTTGAATTGAAATACACTTGTAGTTAAACAGTGCTCGAATAAATGTTAGAAAAGTATATAATCGGCTAATTTTGTAGGCTGTGTTCAGTCATTCAAAGAACAGTCGTGAATTAATTTATTTTACCAACTTTGCTTCTTTTTGGTTCCCACATAGTTTACGTTATGTTACAAGATGAATTATTGTTTATGTCATATCTATTGTTTATTAGTCTTCTGTATATTTTTGTTTGTATTTTGTTCATGAATATATTGTTTGTTTGCATATTCATCTGTTCACCAAAAATATAATTTGTGAAGTATGGAAATGAAATTCAAATCAAACAATTTCCAAATGTATATGTGGAGCATATCTTTGGAAAATTCACCAATTTATACAAACAAAATAAAATTCAGTGTGATTGTTTTGTTTTTTTAGATTAATAATTCAATAGAGAATCAGAGAATCAGGGGTTATCAGAATCAGATTAACGCCAGTTATTTATAGTTTCAATAAAATGTACGCTTGTAAATTACTGTGTGTTTTTCATTGCATATCGTGAATTCATGTCAACGTCCCCAATTTCAATTCGAGTTGATTTCTTTATATGGATATACGAAAGTCATTAGCTGTTTCTGGGCAGAATTTGCTCAAGCAAGTTTTTTGTTTTAGGAATGATTTTGTTGTTCAGGGGATACACTTAGTTTATCTGTATCTCGGGAAAATATCTAATTAAAGCACTCTCTCGACCAAAACTGTTATATCCCTTTAATTAGTTTACTGTATTTCTACTGGAAATAATAAGATCCATGATTTTCATTTTTCTCTAAACTGAGTTTAGTTCGGGAGCAATTAAAGTATATTCAGGCATACTGTTGTGGTATAGATTTGTAATTATAATAAAAGACTTATGATCTGAACAATAAAATGCATTATGGTAATCCATATGAAGTTTATTCAAGTGTCTTTGTATTGTCCATCATCTAAGAAGAAACGTGTTTTGGTACACGTATACACTGTATATTTAGATAGACAATGAATGAAAGTAATAATCATTATAATTTGCCAAAATTTGAGTATAAATCATGGCTATGGCCGGTATTCTACTAAATTTATGAACTTAGGCTGGACTAAAAAAGACAGAAATTCCCAGTAACAAGTGGAATTTGACAATCACATTGATGATTGTTATGCACCACCTCTGATTGTTTCTTGTCATTAGACATCCAGACAAGTTGCTGCTTGATATTCCAATGACATGGTTTAATATGCTTCCCAGTGTTATACTGTCCTTTTTAGTCGGCGGACATAATATAACTGGTAACTAGTTAAACAATGACATTGGAATGTTAGTATGAGGAGAAACAATAGTGTTTATCTCTAATGGTGCATAACAACAATCAATGTGCTTGTCACATTTTACTGGGGTGAAATGGTTTTTACTGGTTAGTGGTAATTAGTTCTGTCCTTTTTAGTCCAGCCAAAGTTGATAACTTTAGTAGAATACCGCCCATGTGACTCTGAAACTCATAACTTACGACATGTTTGTCACGTGAGATATATATTCTAGTTCCACGTTTAATTAACACATGGAATACACACGCAATGACCCTTATCTCAGAATTATTTATTGATATATTTGTTCAAATTCTGAACATTTATAATGATTATTTACATCATTATTATTTACAATTCATACATTGTCTATCTAAATAAAGGACTTGTTAAATAATTATTTGGATTTTTGCGCATCCGACTGAAGAAAGGTAAAACATCAGTGCACAATTCGTTTTAGCATTAATGGTATAATTACAAAACAGCCAATATCAAAACCTGCCTTGAATACAAATGGATGTGCAATTGTGTATTCATACATGTTAATGCGTGTGTGTGTGTGTGTGCGTGTTTGTATGTGTGTGTGCTTATGCATGTATGTGTATGTATGTGTGCACTTGTGCGTGTATATGTGTGTGTGTTTGTTTGTGTATGTGCGTGTGAGTATGTGTGCGTGTAACACAATTTATTTACCACAATATCAACAATAATGCACTAGCGTCTGTCTGTTATTTAGCTACATCTTTTTACGGATGTATTCATCCATAAAAGTATTTACTTATTTCGAATGTTCATACACAATACAGGTGCACCTGTAAAGTGTCTAACTCCACAAAAATTAATTTGAGCTTCCATATTTCTCTTCTACCGTGTTGTTTGGCTTATGTTAAGAGAATAATAAAATAGGGTTAGATCTTTTTCAAATGCCCCTTTAGTATGACGATATCTATTATTAATAATCATTCAGCTTAAGAGCGTCATAAATGTCATACTGTAATTAGTTGTAAAAGATGACGCAAATTTTCGCTTTTTAACCAGGAAAGCAGCGTTTTGTTCAAAGAAACTTTCACACATCATTCGGACATATCTTACAATGATTTTGGTAGAGGATGGAAGTCATTTGTGCTCAAATGTCATTTTGGGCAATATCTGACACTTTACAGGTGTACCTTTAATATGTTATGTTTACATTTACACCAGGTCCACTGTCGTTTAAGACAGTGGCATATATTACATACACATACAAACAGGACAAAGTAATTTTATATTTTATTTCGTTATGTAAGTACACAAATCAAAATACACGGCAACATCATGCATATAGTGAAATGTATCAAAACATTTAAAGAATCCCTTTTCCGTGATCATTAGTGCCTTTATATTGTGACGAGTATGGACTTATTGGTGCAATGTTATTGGCCTAAGAATACACAGAATATAAGAATCAAAGGTAGTATGATATTTTAAGTCAGTTTTAAATTAAAAAGTTTGACTTTCTAACTCGTTATTATGTTATCATTCGCACCACTCTCCATTGACAGAAAATGCTAAATTCATCTCCTGGTTACAAAGATAGGTTGGAAGATGTAGTTGTTGGTGTTGTTATTGTTGTTGGGGTTTTGGGGGGAGTGGTCATTTTGGTAGGAGCTAGGTCGATTGCTTGATTGATTATTTCCCAAAATATTACAATTCGTACTTTTAAAAAAAAGGTTCAATGTATTAGTAGTTGAACGGAAAACCATTTGTATCACGAATTCTCCATTTTTCGTCTGTAGAGGGCGGTAATCAACCGCATCCAGAGCGCCGCATCTATATAGTACAGAGCTGTAGACAGTGCTGTATTTTGGAATAAAGATGACATAAACGGTACCCTGGGGTACCAGACGAAAATCCGCCATTTTGTTTAATTATTTATTTAATTTGTAGGGCTGTACTGTGAGTATAGCGTGCATACAATCGCTCGCTGCACTGCATGCACAACGCAATAGCTGCGGTACGGTTGGACGCAAGATGGCGCTAGACAACGCGGGATACCGGGGTACAACGGTACCCCGGGGTAGTGCGTGTTTAGGTACATTTTATTGTAAAATTTACTATCACTTTCTGGAAAGAAAAAAACCCACTATATTTATTTTTGTGCATAATATTGGTGTCTGTGCACTTTTCCCGGTATCATATTAAACATGATAAGAACATTAAAATTAAAATTAAAGTCTCAAATTAAGATAATATATGATAAATGCATTAGCGACGTTGTCTATCGTGCATTGGCTATTCGGATTTTAAACAGTAAACAAAAAATCAGAAAGGTCCACTTTTTGTCGGTCTCGGTCTCGGTCTCGACCATCTAAACCAGAGAAAGACTGTCGGTATTCTCTCTTGGGTAGTACTGAAGAGGACTGTGGTAGTCCTGGAAAGGACTGTTCTTTTTCTTTCTTGAGTTTGTAGTTCTATAGAAAGAACTACAGCTGCGCAGGTAGGAATTACAGTACGGAGGGGTTGGGTGGTAGGAGGGGCTCGACGTTTCGAACATAAAGGCCAGTAGTGGGAAATAGCTTTATTGGTCAAACTAATTGATTAGTATTATTGAAATAACATAAAAAGGAGCGTGTGTGGAAAAATCTGAACCGTTCTATCGTCAAATGCAGAAAAATCAGTAAAAACGTTTATGAAAGCCGCTGACATTGAGCCTAAATTCACCGTCAGCTTGGCCCGTCTACGCTGGCCGCATTCGTACGCTCGTTCGAGCGATTTGCTTGGGCGAATTACCATGTGCGCATTTGCCATAGGATTTACACGCATCGCACGTGTGTACATATCAACCATACGACCATCGGCGAGATATCTAGCCGGCCCGGATCGATTTGATAATTTACCAAATATATCAGTTAGTAGGCGGTTTCCAGGCAAAATGTGTATCATCCCGTATTAGTAAAAACATATTCTTTCACATGATTGGTAATAAGAGCTTCCATTTCATTTTTTGGTGGTGGGGGGGGGGGGGGGGCGTTTCCAAAACTGGCCTTCATCTTTAAGACTACCGTAGATAACATAACAACAGTCCTTTTCAGGAATCTCTAATCACTTCAACTTTTACATGGTGCAATCGCAAGCCGACTGTTTATCTAATCACCATGAAAACCAGTAGTTATAGTGGAGAGCTATATTGCTTACAGGGGCGTCGATCCTGGGGGGGGGGGGGGGGGGGCGAACATATCATTTCCCACCCCCCCCCCCCCCTCCCCCAATAAATCCGAAAATGAGGAAGAAAACAAATCGAGTGATATATTGCCAAAGTGGGGAAAGACACATTTATCAATAATTAATCTTCAAACAAAAATTAGTTTGAAAAGGACTGTAAATCTCTTCTTTTGCCGCGCGCTTCGCGCGCATACAGTTTCTCATATTGCAAGCTTTATTTTGGTTGCGGGAACTCACCTTTCGAAATGTGTTGGGCAGTGTAATTTCTCAAACGCACACCTCAAACGAAGTTTTTAAAACCCTCATCTGTAGATAGCACACCGTCACAAAAAAAATAAATAATCTGAAATATATCTTTCAGTCAATTCGGTCCATATGCGCTGAACGCAAATCAAATTGGAATATCATGTCCGCCCACATTTGAAAGTGGAGGAGATTGTCCCCCTCCCTATGTATGTTTGGTTCCATACTTCATATTACGTGAAATTTCTGTCTCAGGTGTGCACCAAATCGCACAATTTCACACCCAAAAACACAAAAGCTCCGTACTGTGGGAGGGGGACACCCCCTCCCACACCCTCCCCCGCTCGGTCACTTCGCTTCCTCGCAATGTCTCCCCTCCACTTTTGAGAAGTTGTTGACGCCCTTGCTTAGTTTCATGGGAGCCCAATGCCCTAGACTATATCGATGGCTCTATAGTATACAGGATCACGTGGATCCACCTCATGCAAGGCTCAATCTTTTCCTCGCTATGCGAGTAGGTTACGAGTAGGTTCACTATTTTATACAATATTAACACCCATGATAGGAGTTGCAAATGTCTGAAATACAAAAGCTTCCGGGGGCTCTGCCCCCTGGACCCCCATTATTGTCCCCAAATGTAGGTGCCCCCAAAGTCAGGTCTTCGAGCCATCAAGACACTTTCAATGAGCGCATAATAAAACTTCCGGGCATTCCAATGTGGGGCTTTTAGCTCTCTCAGTGGTCACTCTGGAAATAATTTCGCCCCCCCCCCCCCCCCCCCCCCTCAATCGCAAAAATGGATCGACGCCCCTGATTGCTTGCTTGCTCGTCAGATTAGAAGAATGATATTCCGGCAAAAGACATCTTGCGGCGCCCGCAAGGGTGCCGTGGCTATCGTGTGGTCGACGTTGCATTTTTCCTCGCCGTACGATGTCATTATGCCTAGGTCACAAATGCTCCGGGCGCCGTACGATTTTTCTCCCTACGGCGGATTTTCTACGAAGAAGAAGAAGAGTGGGAAAGAAACAATAAAATGTATGAGCTAAGACTTGTTAATTCTAACGTTCAAAAACTAATTTATACATCCAATTTATGTTTTCGCCGCGCGCTACGCTCGCGAACAGATTATCTCAGTTTGTTGTGTAACTTGCGTATGGTCTGGGTTGAATACGTTTTCTGTATCGGGCCACGTAGTTCACGTGTAGGCTGACATTGCTCTGGATGCTTGTGTGACGTGCACCAAACTGCACCATTTCAAGTATATAAATGAAAAATCGTCCCGTGGGAGGGGGATACCCCCTCCCAAACCCTTCCCCTCTGGATCTGCCCCAGCCCTCGGTTGCTTCGCTCCCTCGTGACTAATTATTGGCTGTAGGCTATGTTGTTTGATCATACATAATGTACCGGGCAACGTAGTTCCCGTATGGGCTGGCATTGCCCTGGCTGCTTGTGTGATGTGCACCAAATTGCACCATTTCAAGTATATAAATGCAAAATCTTCCCCGTGGGAGGGGGATACCCCCTCCCAAACCCTCCCCCTCTGGCTCTGCCCCAGCCCTCGGTCGCTTCGCTCCCCGGGACTAATTTTTGGCTGTAAGCTATGTTGTTGGATCATACATAATGTGGCATATGGTTTATGTTTTTATGCACCAGATTGCACCATTTCAAGTATATAAATGCAAAATCTTCCCCGTGGGAGGGGGATACCCCCTCCCAAACCCTCCCCCTCTGGCTCTGCCCCAGCCCTCGGTCGCTTCGCTCCCCGGGACTCATTTTGGGCTGTAAGCTATGTTGTTGGATCATACATAATGTGGCATATGGTTTATGTTTTCATTCACAAGTATTGCACCATTTCAAGTATACCCCTCAAAAAAAGTTCGGAAACTCAACTTTGATCGATTATATCACTCTTATTGTAAAAATTTTTGTTTTTCTTTTAGTGTCATTGCATTGCACAATTATTTTCCTTTAAAATGGTACAATATTTTTAATTTATTTCAAATCGGGGAATACGCAGTGCGTTTCAGAATGGAGGACGGTCAGAAGTCAAATATCGCAAAATGGGCCGAGAGTATTCAGTTGGGAAAAGTGACTGTAATGTCGTGTGTTTTGAATGTTCAAGTTGTATCGAAGATTTTAGCGTTTCCGAATGATTTAAACATATCAAATTTGGTAGCATTGTAAAGCCCAATTGCATATCTGTTCAATACGATCATGTCCGTAACGATTTTATTCGCAGATTTAGCATGGTACAGCTGAATATGGGGGAGGGTCGAACGTGAAATGTTGCAAAATGCATTTTATTTTGTGAAATTGAAGGCGTTGCATCAAAACCATTATGAATGGGGCATCATTTTATTGAAAAATAAACACGCTTCCACATGATGTTGAATTTCATAATGATTATGTCAAATAAAGTACTAGGATATCTCCACAAAAAGTTGGATGCAACGCCTTGATTTTCACATACTCAAATGCATTTTTAAACATTTCGCTGTCGATCCTACCCAATATTTACCTTTACTGTACCTACTCGGCTGTCATAATCATTACAAGTGAGGTGTCATTGAAAAGATAGGTGAACAGGCTTTATTCTGATACCATATTAAACAGTATCTCTTCATTGTTTAAGTTATTCATCGTCGAAAGAATTTGAACTTAAGAAAACCGTGATATGAGAGTCAGACCTTCCGACTGAAGCTTGTTGGCTCATTTTGTGACATTTTACTTCTGACCTTCCCCCATTCTCAAATATACTGCGCATACCCCGTACTCATGATGCGTACGAATTTGGTATCATTTTAAAGAGGATTAAACATCCTTTCAAGTGATTCATAACATACATGAGTTCATAAGAAAAGATACATATATAACCGATCAAACTTGAGTTTCCGAACTTTTTTTGAGGGGTTTATATAAATGCAAAATCTCTCCCGTAGGAAGGGAATACCCCCTCCTAGACCCTCCCCCTCTGGCTCTGCCCCAGCCCTCGGTCGCTTCGCTCCCTCGAGACTCATTTTGGGCTGTCAGCTATGTTGTTGGATCGTACGATATTTCCAAATAAGGCTGCGATGTCCGTGCTGTGCCCGTGCGATGCCCTTGTGGTGCCCGTGAGATGCTCTCTACGATGTGTCTACTGGCTTAGGGCAAGTAAAAAATCGTACGATGCATTTTTTGTTTTAACTCCGCGTTAAACAAATATTTGACATCGTACGGCGAGGAAAAATGCAACGGCGACCGTACGATAGCCACGGCACCCGTGCGGGCGCCGGAAGATTCCCGCAAGATTTCACCTAAAAGTGGCATCGTACGGGCGCCGTAGCCCAAATCGGACCATTTGTGACTGTAGCATTAAACAAAATGCATCGTACGATTTTGTATTTGCCATAAGCCCGTAGATACGTCTAGGAGAGCATCGCACGGGCACTGCACGGGCTCAGCACTGACACCGTAGCATTTTCCCGAATATCGTACGATTTTGCGACTGAATTTGGGGCCACTCAAATCACACGATATCGTAAGAGTATCTTGCGATGCCCGTACGGGTCCAGTAAGGCGTCCGTACGAGTACTCAGATTGTAAGTACGAGAGCCGTGCGATTTAATTTTGCTTGAACTCCCAAAATCATCGTACGGTCCCCGGCAAATAAGTGACCACTACACAAAGATATCGCACATATCGTACGATATCCCAAATCCACGAAATCGTAGAAAATCCGCCGTAGGTTAAAAAAAAACATCGTACGGCGCCCGGAGCATTTATGTCCTAGGCATAACTAGAATTTGCCCGTATATGCTACAGTCACAAATGGTCCGATTTGGGCTACGGCGCCCGTACGATGCCACTTTTAGGTGAAATCTTGCGGGAATCTTGCGGCGCCCGCACGGGTGCCGTGGCTATCGTACGGTCGCCGTTGCATTTTTCCTCGCCGTACGATGTCAAAAATTTGTTTATGGAGCCGTCACAAATCAAAACGGAGCCCGCCCGACTTCTCTGCGAGCTCAAAAGGGCATTTTCGCCAGGAGTACGGCCGGTGTATGCTCGATCACTGCGGGCTCCGTCGCGTTTTTTAGGGGTCGGCCGACGTTCGCAGGGCACCGAAACCTGCTCCCAAATTCAGCGATTTTCGCCCGATTCATTTTGTTTACTGATGGGCGCCGGGTTTCTGATCAATGATATCAATATATGGTTCGCCCGAGCCCCGTCCAATATGTGACAGGGAGCGAAAATACGCTCGACTCCCTGGCGGATTTGAAATTCGGCGACTCTCTTGCGATCTGTACATTCGGCCGGGGTCCGTTTGATTTGTGACGCAGGCTAATAACGCGGAGTTAAAACAAAAAATGCATCGTACGATGTTTTACTTGCCCTAAGCCAGTAGACACATCGTAGAGAGCATCGCACGGGCACCACAAGGGCATCGCATGGGCACAGCACGGACATCGCAGCCTTTTTTTTCGAATATCGTACGATTTTGAGACAGAAAATTTGGCCACTCAAATCGTACGGGTACCGTGGAGTCACCGTAAGAGTACCGTAAGGCACCCGTACGGGCACTTAGTTTGTGTTCACGGGGGCCGTGCGATTTATGTTTTATTTTAAGACAATGGTCATCGTACGGGGCCCGGATAATTTGTGACTGCTACTCTAAAATACCACAGACATCGTACGATATCACGATTTCCAAAAATCGTAGAAAATCCGCCGTAGGGAGAAAAATCGTACGGCGCCCGGACCATTTGTGACTGTAGCAATACGCCGCTTCGTGTTGTTACCCAAGCGAACATGGTAGCTATGGTAACGTAAATAACATGCTTTATTGTGCCATGGTAACGTGCCGTGATGTGCATTCTAATTATGTGCTCTATCATTTCACGCGACTGAAACGTCATCGAATCCAAAATCGACATGAACATGTAAGGCGTATCCATATTGCATTCGAGATCAACACAATTGTGGCTCACTACAGTCTACCGTTATATGCAACCATTTAAGATAAATTATGATTACATTTCTGGCTGCAATTAGATGTGTTTTACCACAGTATTATTTACTGCTCCATATTGGACATTGTTCCTGTGCTATGACGGGTTCCCAGGATCACTTGTGTCGAGTTTGATTTATTAAAATTTGTTCGTTTTCGGTCTTATAGTAATAGTAATCATGTTAACGGAATTGGACGGTGATGTGGAGACATTTGGATGTGAACTGCACGGATTATGTGGACATTGTGGAATAAATTCACTGCAATTCGCTACACGTACGTTTACTCATCATACACTGTTGTTCATAAATTTGGAACATATTTTTTTTAGATCCAACTTCATTCTTTGTTTCCAAACTACCAATGTACAATAAATGGTTGCATGAATTTGCATCAATTAATTTAGCCTTTTATTTTGAGCTTTGAAAGGCATGACCTTTGATGATTGGTAACTTTTAGTAGTATTTTCCTCTTGAGTATCAATAATAATGAAAATAACTGACCACTAGAGGCTGCCATGTTTCTGTTTAATACTGATACTAAGTGCATAATTCATGTAACTTTTAGTAGTATCCTTCCTTTTGGGTATTAATAATAATGAAGATGACTGAACATTGGAGGCTGCCATTTTTCCAACGGTACCGCATGAAACGCGGTATATATTTGTTGGTGCACGCTAAAGCCCGGCGCAGACAGAGCCGACTCGACCCGATCCGACTGGCTAGAGTCAGTTTCGCTCAGTCGGAGCCGATTCAACATGTAATTTTGTTTAGATAAGTGCGCTTTATAAATATTTATATTATTATTATTATTATGTTGAATCGGCATCGAATGACCTTTGACTGACAGTTAATTGACAAAACTGGAGTCCTAAGGCAACGCATAGTATACTTAGTTAATCAGGCTGAAAACCAGTCCAATCGGGTCGAGTCGGCTCTGTCTGCGCCGGGCTTTAGATGCACTCAAATGACGATTCATACGATACCGTTGGAAAAATGGCAGCCTACAGTGTTCAGTCAAAACAGTTGATAGTGGTTTAAAAACATTAATTATTTCCGTTATGAGGGATACTCAAGCGGAAATATACAACTAGAAGTGACAGCAATAATGCACTTAACAGAAAGTCAGACACAGCAGGCAAAAAGTCCAGCACTTGGCTCCCCTTAGATATTGTAATATTCGTGAATCTCTTAAATTAGAAATTAGTTGTTTGTAATAATATTTTGTAATGTATGTGTCGTAATTTATCGTAGGGATCGAATGACGTGGATGGCTACTACAAATCAGGCTGGTACTTCTGTAGCTTCTGGGTTGATGCAGAGCTGTATGCCAAGATATGGATTAATTATTATCCTGAATAATTAGGAGAGCAATGAATCCCCAACAACTAGGAGAGCAACGGAACGAATGACTGCCGAAAAGGAAAGGTTCGTGACTTCGCTGTGATATTTCCAGTCCACCCCCAGAAGACGTTTAATACCATCCTTCAAACAGTGCTTCAGCTTCATTCGAGGGACGATGGGGAGCAAAGTTGGAAGGAGCAAGTTAACATCCCACATTCAGGTCCTCGTAGTTTATGTCCAGCTTGAAAGTAGACGTCGCCAGGGCTCTATTGAAAATTGACATGGCATCGTCTGTCAATTAAATCGTTTTGTAGCTGTTGGGCTGATGCAGATCTCTCCGGAAGTATTCTAAACCTGAACAAGTTGGAGAGCAATGTTCAGAACGAAAGACTACTAAGACATTTCATGAACTCCGATCCCTGCGGCATTTCCAGTCTACCTCTAGAAGACGGTGAAAACTACTCCATGTATGCTCTTTCCATATCTTTTGTACATGCCATCGTGGACATTGCAAAACTCCAGCTTCCAATTGCCTGAAATATCGACCAACACGTCATACACATTTGTGGATATTCTTCAAGTAAAACAAGTGGTATTCTGACATATGTGATAATGTGACACTTATATATGAATATGATTATAAGAAATAGGTATGTTTTTGTGATTATATTTTCCTACAACAATTAATTAATTGAAGGTTACTCTCAATATGTTTACATTTGCTTGCCATTCGTTACGAAAAATTGTGACATTATAAATATTTAGTACATGTTACGTTACATTGTATGGAAATTGGTTTAAATCTGCGAAACCGTTACTATTCGGATCACAAGTGCGCGAACAGTTGCGTGTAAAACAAACGAACTATTTATTGTATTAACATCATGTGTTGCAAAGGAATTTACTTTCCATTTGGAACACTCGAAGAGTAGAGGACAACGTAGAGGACAACTGTAAGGATTTTTGAGCTATCAACGTAAATATATTTAGTTACGAATCTAGATTATTACATGGTTGATGAAAGTAAAACAAATTGTTATAAAGACAAGCACACAGCCCTCTTCCTTCGGACATCGTTATTCAGAATACCCTGCTCAGAACTGTTTTAAATATGGCTGCAAAGCGTTTGTCAGTGTGTGAGATGTTCGAGGAAGAACTTAAGTGTGCCATTTGCTTTAATCGTTTCAAGAACCCACGAGCGTTGTCATGTCTGCACAGTTTTTGCGAGAAATGTCTCGAAAAGTTACAGAGAGAGAAAGGCAGCGCCAGCTCCATACCATGTCCCCTGTGTCAGCAGGAATCGGCTATACCCGAGGGAGGTATCACTGATTTGACGCTAGATTTCCGGGCGATGAAGCTCCTTCAGGTTATTGAGGATGAAGAAGTGAAAACAGACGCCAAGTCATGCGATGTCTGTGGGAGAACCCAGACGGATGGAAACCAGCCTCTTGGATTCATCCACTGCTCCGCACAGACAATGTGTCAGCAATGTGGTTATACTCACAGTAAGATGAAGGCGAGTAGAAACCATACTGTGACGGTTGTTCCAGAGCAAGAACTGCTGAAGGGGTTGGAAGACAACGGTGCGTACAGCTCCAAGAAAGACGACGTCGAAGGGGGTCTCTCAACATTTTGTCAGAATCACGCGGATATGAAGTTGCGACTCTTCTGCACTGTTTGCAACGTTCCAATTTGTGATGAATGTACTGAAAACGATCATCGTACAGAAGACAATCACGAACATGTCCCGATTGGCGAGTTTGTGTCGACACTCAAGAAGAGAATCCGTTCCCAGTTGGCACAAATCGACGAAAAGTCGCAAGAATGCGCATCATTCATTTCGGTGCTTGATACCGTCGACAAATCAATGCTCATGCATGATAAAATGTTCAACATGAAGATAAAGTCAATGGTTGAACAAGATACGAAACGATGGGAACGAAACGTCAAGGCCACAAGAGACTCATTCCTGCAAAACCAACGTCAAGAACTTGCTAAACTCCGAAATAAATCGAAAGAGGTAAACGAGAGCCTACGCCTGTGCCAGACCGAAGCACGAACGATTCTGGAACAAAAGTCAAATGATGTGGCCATTGCACTTGCTTTCAAGAATCTACAACCTTTGCAGGAATCAATCAACCAGGTGACGTCAGAGAGACTGGATCTGAGTCTGCTTCAGAAGATCAGTGAATCGGTGTCCCAGCAGCTACATTTCCACACAACGAAAGATGAGCCAGGTCTTGGATCTTTGGTGGTAGCCATCACGGGCAGAAGAGACGTCAGCATTAAATCTTGCACCGATGGCCCTTATTCGATGACTTTCACGAAAGATGGACGGGTGGCGGTGGTAGCTACATTTGAAGAGGTCGCTTCGAAAGCAGATAATGATGTGTATTACACTCGCGATTACAGTAATAACTATCACAAAGACGACCGCAAGCACTACCTACATAAAGATAGCAAGTATTATGCAGTGAAACAGACAGATTTGAAGTATGCGTCCGCCACGCAGTTTGGGCTAGAAACGAGGATAACGTGTGGTTATGCTTCCCTCGCATCACTTTCTGATCTACGTCATGTGCTAATGAAATCTAATGATGTCATCACACTAATGGGTGGTAGGATTTCTTCCAGTTTGAAACCGTGTAGCAGTTTGCACAGCGTAGCAACAGACCACGCAGACAATATATATGTCGCTGGTGACGGTATGGTTCGTGTCTTGCGCCAGGATGGGGCTTTGCAGAAGTCTATCAATGTAGAGGGTCTAAACCCAGTCCGTGTTGCTGTATGTCCTCGTGAGGCCGACGTGATTTTGTTCACCCACGATTCATCCAAGATCTCTGTAATTGACCAGGACGGCAAGATCTTGCGCACGATCACTCGTGCCGAATGGAAGGAAGTCGCGATCGGCTGCGATAATGAGAGACTCCTCTACGTCCTCTGGAAGGGATCCAGTGGTAGCCGGACACTCCAGAGATACACACTCGAAGGAAATCTCCTAGACACACTCTTTGAGAACGAACGGCACGGCTGCAGCGACCTCATACTCTCGGTTTCCCCCGATGGGACCGCAGCAGTTGTGACCAAAACTGGCAAAGGTGCTGAAGTGACCCTGGTATCTACGGCCAAAAAGATTACACTAACATGACTAACCTAATCAGCCTGACTTGGTTGAGTGACGTATATCTGTTGCGTCAGTTAACACTGCCGACGAGTTACAGTATACGGTTTGATCATGGTGATCGGCTTTTGTATACAAATCGTGTATATCATCATGACATTTGTCAAGGATCGATTGTTATGAACACGAATTGACAGGAACGTGCTTTTATCAGGTATTTAGAGAGCACCATTTCAAACATGATGAATCATCGACATTTCGATTGATATATGAGGATTTCTTGCTTTTGCGTAGTATGGAGATTTACGTCCCTGGAAGCTAGGCACCCTTTCATATTTATATACTTGTATCAGAAGAACTTTAAAGAGATTTAAGATGGTTAAATTTCTTAGAGGCTTAGTGAATTTACCGTGGAAACATAGTTGTAATTTTGTTTGCCATTATGTTTCGAAGTTTGCACAATTTATAGAGATGTTTCATTTGAAAGTTATATATTTGTTTTCAGTTAAATGCATGTTTGTACGCCCTAAAGGTGAATACATGAATTGTGATTGTAATACACCTGGTTAATGGTTAAGTTTTGAGTGTTTTGGGAGGAATGTAGATTTAGTTCCATACATATCTGTTGATTTGTTACGAAAAGGCTTACCATGGTACCATAGCTGTAGATTTGTTTGCTATTATTTGTCGAATTTTGCACAATTTATAGCGTTGTTTTATTTGAAAGCTGTATGTATGGAATTTGTTCAGTGAAATGTATGTTTGTTCACCCTAAAGTTGAATACATACATTGTGAGTTTGAATGCATATAATTATGGTTAATGGTAAAGTTTTGAGTTGTTAATTTGGAATGTAGATTGTGTTCAGTTACATACATATTTTGTGATTTTCTCCATTAAATGAAGCGTATGTATACAATACATCTATTGTATCACGTCGGTTGAATAAGAGAAGGGCGCTAATTCACTTTTTGTACTTTCAAGATAATCATGCTTAAAGTTGGAACCCTTGTATATAGAAACCCACTGTATAGCTCTCTCTATTAAATTAAAAGTGTGTTATCCAAACAAATCAATAATTACTATCTGAAAATAGAGAGGGTTCGGTCCTACAAGCTATATGCATAACTCACTTTAGCCAAATAATTAATGAGCGTCCTTCTAGCTCTCACCCGATGGACGTGAGTACCTTATGAATGTTTGTAATAAGTGAAGCTCTGTCTTATGCACATTATTTACGAAGTAGTGATTAATGAGATAATGTCAAATGTTCTTCATTTATATTCATGCATGAATCTGTATATAAGATATTTTCAATTACGTTGATCAAATTCGATTCGATTATAACTATTATGTCTCATCTTGATGTTTATAATAATTATATAATCACCGCCTATAACGGTTTAGCAGAATATTGGCTGATACTGTACCCATCTTCTTCATTGGCGTAATTTGTTTTATTGTAGATGCTTTACATCAATAAATGTTATACAATGTATATACATTTTTGGTTAGCCTGTACATGAATTATAGTATCATCGAATGTGACTACGTTAAATTATGTAAACATTTAGTTTGTTGTTTGTTTGATTGTTTTTGTGTATTATTATCATTACTGCTTGCTAATTTATTCCGGCGTTTCAAGCTAATACAAAATTGTATTATATATATTTCTTTTTAAATTTTTACTAAGAACTTAGAGATATCCATGCAGGACTTAACTTTGTATTGATGATGTATCTGTAAATGAATAATTGTAAAAAAAAAAACAATAATAATTCATCGGAAATAAAGGCCACTATTTCTATCATTTGTATGTAGGAAATACCATTCAAAACTGGTTTTATTGTTAGGAATAAATAATGCAGCATTTCTACAGGAAATCTAGTTTCCTAACTATTTTCAAATATATGTTTGTTTGTTTGTTTGTTTGTCCGTTTTTCCATCGTTTTGTTCAATGGTTTAGATATACCTTCTATTTGGCAAAATTACTTTCTATTGAATAATATTACAAATAAATTGGAATAAGGATTTACTCCAAGTCCTTCGCAATATTTATCTAAATCAAAATAGTAAATTGATTGTGTACAAATAACATTGCTTTGATCTATTTAGTTTAAGGTTTGTTATCACACTGTGACAGAAATTATACTCTGTTTCAGTACAGGAAGATGAGTATTTTGGCGGGGTAGCCTAGATATATACATTTTTGGGGGTATATGTTTGTTACCAAACTGAAGAGAAATGATTACATCACTATCTTTCGATTTATATAGCGCATAATATTAATCAGCTCTAAGCGCTTTACATTTTAACATTATATCGTTTCCAAGGTGAAATATTTCGATTTTTGCATTATATCAATATTGTTGTGTTTGGTTAATTGTATTGGTTTGTTACCTAATTGTGGAAGAAACCTACAAGTTCCGTTTGTATTTCTGCATAAATGTTTGAATTAATAAGGTTTTTAAATTTGTATTACCATTTTTTGTTGGGCCTGATATAATCATGATATTTATTCGTAGGATTTGTTATCAAACTGAAAAGAAATAGTTAAATCATATTACTCTGTATAATTATACTTTCCATGTCGAAATATTAAATTTGTTGCACTTTATATATCGATATTATTTTTTTAGACAACATATGAATTTACTGTAAAGATCTGGATAAACTGCATTTCAGTGTCTAAAACGTGTACATTAATGACAAACTTGTAAATGAAAATGAGCAAAGACAGATAGACTTCGCCGGGAATCGAACCCGAGACATCCGGATTGTTAGACCAGTACACTACCATCGAGCCACATAGACCCATATATCAATTTCCTTTATGTTTGAATTGAAATGCACTTGTAGTTAAACAATGCTCGAATAAATGTTAGAAAAGTATATAATCGGCTAATTTTGTAGGCTGTGTTCAGTCATTCAAAGAGCAGTCGTGAACTAATTTATTTTACAAACTTTGCTTCTTTTTGTTTCCCCCATATTTTACGTTATGTTACAAGTTGAGTTATTGTTTGTGTTATATAAAGTGTTTATTAGTCTTCTGTATATTTGTGTTTGTATTTTGTTCATGAATATAATTGTTTGTTTGTTATTTACCTGTTCACCAAAAATATAATTTGTAAAATATGGAAATGAAATTCAAATCAAACAATTTCCAAATGTATATGTGAAGCCCACTTATATATTTGGAAAATTCCCCAATTTGTACACACAAATTCTAATTGAGTGTGATTGCTTTTTTAGATTAATAACTCAATAGAGAAATTATCAGAATCAGATTAACGCCAGTTTTGTATAGTTTCAATAAAATGTAGGTTTTGTGAATTACTGTGTGTTTTTCATTCCATATCGTGAATAAAGTCGTCATGGCCGCCCCCAATTTCAATTTGAGTTGATTTCTTTATAATGGATATACAATATGTTAGCTGTTTCTGGACAGAATTTGCTCAAGCATCGTTTGTTTAATTATAGCAGAACAGAATTTGCTCAAGAATCGTTTGTTTAATTATAGCAATGATTTTATAGCTTAGGGGAAACACTTATTTTGTCTGTATCTCGGAAAAATATCTAATTAAGCACCCTCTCGACCAGGGTCCCGTTGCAGAAAGAGATACAATTGATTGTAAGTTACGATTGATTGTAAGTCAGGAACTTTGCGCGTTTCAACCAATCAGATTCGTGCATCCAGAACACATGACCAGACTTCCAATTAATTGTAACTTACAATCGATTTATTGTTTATCTTTCTGCAACCGGGCCCAGAACTGTTATATCCCTTTAATTAGTTTACTGGTTTTTTTTTACTGGAAACAAATAAGATCCATGATTTTCATTTTTTCACTGAGTTAATTAGTTGACTGTATTCCCTGGGGACTGTATTTCTACTGGGAAAAAGAATAAAGTCCATGATTTTAAATTACAATTATTATTAATTGTCTCTAAACTGAGTTTAGTTCGGGAGCTATTAAAGTCCATTCAGTAAGATTCAGGCATGCTTTTGTGTTACAGATTTGTAATTATGATAAAAGACTTATGATCTCAACAATAAATGCATTATGGTAACACATATGAAAGTTTATTCAAGTGTCTTTGTATTGTCCATCTATAAAGAAACGTGTTTCGTTAATCGTTACATTAATTCACATTCATGTAGTTGATACACTTATACACTGTACATTTAGATAAACAATACATGAACGTGAATAATCATTATAAGTTGCCAAAATGTGAGTAAAATTATTACTAAATAATGGCTATGGCCGGTATTCTACTAAATTTATTAACTAAGGCTAGACTAAAAATTCCCAGTAACAAGTTTGACCAGTTTAACAAGTGGAATTTTACAATCACATTGATGGTTGTTATGCCACCACCTCTGATTGTTTCTTGTCATTAGGCATCAAGACAATGGGATGCTTGACATTCCAATTACATGGTTTAACATGCCCCCAGTATTATACTGTCCTTAGTAAATGACTTTTTAAATAATTATTTGAATTTTTGCGCATCCGACTGAAGAAAGGTGAAACTTATTAATGTGAACAATATGTTTTAGCATTAATGGTATATTACAAAACAGCCAGTATGTCAAAACCTGCCTTGAATACAAATGGATGTTCAATTGTGTGTTCATATGTGTTTGTGCGTGTGTGTGTGTGTGTGTGTGTGTGTGCGTGTGTGTGTGTGTGTGTGTGTGTGTGCGTGTGTGTGCGTTTATTTATGTATGCATATGTGTGAGTGTTTGTATGGGTGCGCGTGTATATTTGGGTGCTTTTATGCGTGTAAGTATGTGTGTGTGTTTATGCATATGTGTGTTCGTGTTTGTATGCGTGCACGTGTGCGTGTATGTGTGTGTGTGTGTGTGTGCATGTAACCAATGTATTTACAAAAATATCAACAATAATGCACTAGCGTCTGTCTGTTCATTAGCTACATCTTTTTACATCTTTTTACATCTTTTTACATCCATAAAAGTATTATTTCGAATGTTCATACACATTAATCTGTTAAAGGGACTAACATTGTCCAAATCCTCAAAGTCCAGTTGGAATTCTAGCGGTTCCCTCATACCTTGTTGTATTCGTATTAGCAATAAAAGCATGAGACATGTTTCGGTTTTTTTTTTCAATTTCCCTTTCGTTAAAAAGATATTTACGATTGAAGTGTTCAGAGAATTTCACTTTATCAACCACTCATCACTGTTTGCACATGTCAACAAAGTTACGAGATCCCTTTAAGTAGAATACAAAATGTATAAGTACACAAATCGAAATACACAGCAATATCATTCATAGTAAAATGTATCAAAACATTTCAAACCCCTGTTCCGTGATAATTTGTGTTTGCCTTTATATTCTGACGAATATGGACTTATTGCTTTAATGTTATTGGCCCTTCAAAATAATTTATAAGAACTTTTATAAAAAGAAGTATGACGTTTTAAGTCAGTTTGAAAGTTATTATTCGCACCACTCTTCATTGAAAGAAAATGCTAAATTCATCTCCTTGTTACAAAGATAGGTTGGAAGATATAGTTGTTGGTGTTGTTATTGTTTGGGGGTTTTGGGGGAGTGGTCATTCTGGTAGGAGCTAGGGCGATTGCTTGATTGATTATTTCCACAAATATTACAATTCGTACAAAAATAAGGTTCAATGTATTAGTAGTTGAACGTAAAACCTGTTACTAGTATATAATTTTTTCGTCTGTAGAGGGCGGCAATCAACGGCATCCAGAGCGCCGCATCTAGTACGGAGCTGTAAACAGTGCTGTATTATGAAGAAATCCTCGGAATAAGTACATTTTATTGTAAACTTTACTATCACTTTCTGCAAAAAAACACCAACACAAAACACTATATTTTTTGGTGTGCATAATGTTTGCGTGTCTGTGCACTTTTCCCGGTATCATAAACATCATAAGAAAATTTAAATTAAAAATAATGAAATCTCAAATTAGGATAAGATATGATAAATGCACTAGCGTTGTCAATCGTGCATTGGCTATTCGGATTTTAAACAGTAAAACAAAATCAGAAAGATCCACATTTTGTCGGTCTCGGGTCCACTTTTTATCGGTCTCGACCATCTAAACCAGTGGTCTCGGGGAACGTTCGGTCTCGGTGACAACCCCCAACTCTCTGTCCCGTTTGGTTACTAAGCCAAGCCCATCTCCACTGTGATTCTTTTACTTTCTCCATGATGTATTGAACCTTTGTTTGATGTCTTTACGACTTTGTGATTGATTTTGGCTCGCAGAGATGAATGCAATTTCTCTCTCCATAGCTCGTTGAGTTGTCACAAGCTTCTGTACTAGTTATTTTGTCAATTACCATGTTTCTGATTCATATGTCATGGTTGATATAATGCATTGAATGAACAATCTTCACCTATAGGGGCATGGGTATATTTTTTTTTGATAAACATGTCTTTGTATCTTCTATAATTCATCCATCCTGCTTTTACTCTTAATATTACTAAATTCTTTCTTTGTGGTTTCTTGCATTTCCCAAATACTAATAACTACCCACTATCTCTAACTTCCCACCTTTTATCCCATGCTTTCTTCTGTGTCATAGTTTGTCGTATATTTAGTTTTTTCTTTGTGCATGGTTAATTGAATAGTTTTGCTTTCCCTGTTAAGACCTGTCAGCTGTCCTTCTAGTTCTTTAATTGATGCCACATCAGTAAATGTTTCCCATCAATGTTTACCCAGCCATTTAAATGTGACTTTCTGAATACTTCCACTTATGTTGTTGTAAATATATTTGGAGATGATGTGTCTCCCTGTCGGACTCCAATTTTGATCTTGACTTCATTTGATACATCATTATGATTGTGGATTCTGGCTACTGCGTTGGTATAAATATCTTCCAGGATGTTTAGATACCCCTTCTTCAATATTGATTTTCCGGAGGGCATCAAGCATGTCTCTGCATGTGTTCGATGGAATCGAATGCCTTCTGGTAGTCCACAAATCCAAGGCACATTGAAGTCGGTACTCATTTGCCTTCTCAATAAGCTGATTCATAGCTTGTATGTTGGTTGTTAGGTGTCTAAACCCTGCTTGTTTTGGGGGTTGATTTGTGTCAAATATATCTTTGATTCTAATTTGCATTACTTAATAGTGAAGATCTTGTACAAATGACATAGAAGGCTGATTGGGCGGTAGTTTTTAACATAAGCTTTGTCCCCTTTCTTGTATAAAATAACTATTTTTGCATCTTTCCAAGTGGTTGGAATCGGTTGCTTTTCCAATATCTTGATTGAATAGTTGTACTAACTGTTTAATTGTCTCCTCTCCTCCTTGTTTGGTATCACTTGTTATTTCGTCATTTCATACTGACGCGCTGGCAGGGAGTGTTGTAGGGGCAGCAACTGCCGATGTACGTATTACAAGTTTACAACACCCCAGTGCTCAGGCACGTAAAAACTACTCGTCAACGGCACTACAGTAGCAAGTTCGATTATCTGGCCAGACCAGATGCTTATGCATGTTTTTAATGTGACCATATGGCAACGTGTAGTGATGTGTATTTAAAGGACTTTGTAACATTGTCCAAATCCTCAAAACTGATGTTAGTGGTTCTCTCATACCTTTTTATATTCATATTAACAACAAAAAAAGCACGGGACAGGTTTCGGTTTGTCAAATTTCCATTTCGTTCAAAAGATATTTGGGCAACTCCACGAAAAATGTTACCCGAGGATGGAAAAATTAAACTCATGGGACAGCCTTGTTAACTACTGGATAGTAATGAGGAAGGACCATATTTTGATGACTAAAGGAAAAAAGTTTGAAATTCAATGCAGAATATTTTTTTTTTTTGGCCATTGAAGTTGGGACAAAAATTATATGTATTACCCCTAAAATGATGAAATTTGCATCCGTTGTTTGTGAAATAAAATTTTAAAATATGGATCACTTCAGAACAATAATTCTACTTCTAATATCTTGTTTATGTTTTGTTTTAACATCATAGAAAAGGAAATTGTGTAAAAATCTTTACTTTTTGATAACTGTTATTGGATAAAATCTTGATTCTTACAATTCAATTCAATTCAATTCAACATTTATTTCAGATAAAAATCAGATACAAATTTGTACAGTTACAGTGTAACAGGTAGCACCTATGAGAAGCACGAAGCTTGTCGAGTAAGGGCACCCGGCATGTTATAGTAATTAAGAGATACACTATCACAATTAAATACAATATAATATTCACATACGTGTTATATAATATGAATATAAAGAAAATAAAAATGGCAAGGAATGGAAATAATTTAATACAGAATAAAATGCATACAAAATGCAGAACGTTAATTTACATTAATTTACAGAAAAAAAAAAGAAAAAAAAATAATTAAACATTACAAAAAAAAAATAATAATTCGCAAAGGAAACAATATAAATATAACACTAAGCAATACTAATCTAACAGATTAAAGTAACAACTAAAACAACACGATGTTTACATATTTACCAAACAACACGAAACATGACAAACGGGTATACGTGATTTCAATAAAATAATAATAATGTTATTAAAATGTAATCAAAAGAAAGATTGGCAAGTCATAACAAATGGAATCATATTGAAAGAGTAATGATAGACAAGATGGGTACATATAAATAAGATGCAACACGCACAATACAAAATTTTCAAAACAAGTTATTTGGGGTTGTTCAAGTTTGCCTTTAATATTTTCCTAAAGTTGTTATAACTTAAGTGTTTAATTCATTCTTCCATGTTATTCCAAATATTAACACCATGATACCTTATAGACTGTTTCTGTGAAAAAGCTGTTCTAAATAAATGGGGCCGATAATTTTCCCTTTTTCTAGTATTGATCGTATGTACATTAAACTGTTTAACAAAGAGATCTAAAAATATGCTAGGAATCAAATCATGATTCATTTTAAACATAAAAATTGCTGTTTTAAAGACTATCAATTTTTCTAATGACAATGTTTTTAATTCAATAAATAATGGGTCACAATGAGCTAGATAATGGGCACCAGAACAAATTCTAATGACTCTTTTCTGCAATATTTGTATCTTATTTAAACGAAATTTGCTTGCTCTTCCCCAAATAAGCGTGCAATAGTTAAGGTGAGGCAAAACCAAGGTATTATAAAGTAAAAACAAAATATGAGAAGGTAAAAGGGACTTTAATTTATTTAGTACGCCAATATTCCTGCTCATTTTTGATGAGGTGCATAAAATGTGTCTATCCCAATTAAGTTTATTATCAATTATTAATCCAAGGAAGTTAGTATAATCCACTTGTGGTATTTGTTCATTATCAATTTTCAAAATAACATTATCAATGCTTCTTGTTTTATTAAAATTAAATATCATACATTTTGTTTTTGAGGTATTAATCAATAATTTATTCGCTTTAAACCAATTCGATATATTTACAAGTTCATTATTTGTTTTAATTATCAAAGAATTTACATCATTATCCGAAAGAAAGAGTGTTGTATCATCAGCATATAGAACATACTTAAAAAGACTAGACGATTGAACAAGATCATTTAAGTACAAAAGAAAAAGTAGTGGTCCTAGTATGCTCCCTTGTGGTATACCTGTTGTAATATTAGTGATAGTGGAGTTTGATCCCCTAAAATGAACATATTGTCTACGATCTTGTAAGTAAGATGCAAACCATTGGTAAGCAACGCCCCTAATACCAAATGCTGATAACTTTTGTAATAAAATGGCGTGATTCAGAGAATCAAAAGCTTTGCTTAAGTCAATATAAATACCAACAGCTACCTCACCACGATCAATGAATGATGAGATTAATTCAGTGGCATACAATAAAGCTAATTCAGTTGAGTGATTCGGGCGAAAACCAAACTGTTGGGGTGTGAGTAGATTATGAGATACAAGATACTTATAAAGTCTATTATATACAATGCGTTCCAGGACCTTTGAGAGAGTAGGGAGGAGTGAGATTGGGCGATAATTATTCAAAGTATTCACGTCACCAGATTTATAAACAGGAATTACTTTACTAAATTTCATTGCTTCTGGAAATTGGCCACTTACTAAAGATAAATTACAAATGTGCGTAAATGCTGCGCATATATATTGAGTAATATCTTTTATAAAACACGAATTCATACCATCTACACCAGTAGCATAACTTCGTTTTAAGTTCCCAATTATCTTGGAAACCTCATTTTCATTTGTTGGAAACATATACAAAGAATCCATAGGAAAATCTTGTGATAGAAAGTCTCTAAAATTACATTGAGTTGGTTGCATTTTAGCAGCAATACTTTTACCAATATTACCGAAGAAATTATTAAATGCATTTGCAATTGACTCATTATCCACTATTTTCCGTTCATTAATCATAATGAAAGATGGTAAAGTATGGCTTTTTTTAGTACCAAGTAGTTCTTTGATTATTGACCAGGTTCGCTTTAAGTCTGATGCGCTATCTTGTATTTTCTTTGCAATATATAATTTCTTCGATAATTGTATGATAGCATTCAATTTATTTCTATATTTAGTATATTTCAATCGATCAGTTACTGACTTCGAGGACATATATTTCTTATATAAACGTTGCTTTCGATTGATCGAATGGATGATCCCTTTTGTTATCCAGGGTTTTTTAGGACAATATTTCCTTTTTTTCACAGACTCTATGATCGTATGTTTTTCACACACATTATGTAGTACTTCAACAAGCTGTTCATATGCTACATTAACATCACTACTGTTCAAAATCAAGCTAAAATCTAAATTACTTAATTCCTCTTTCATAGAATTCATATCAATTCGTTGTCTATTACTATAATCAAATAATTTGCTCGGGAGAGGATCAGTGACCTGTGTAATTTGAAATACCGGAAAATGGTCCGACACATCTGTATACAATAAACCAGAATTAATGGGATTTTCATATACATTTGTAAACACGTTATCAATACAAGTTGATGAATGGGTAGTAACACGGGTCGGCTTCGTAATCAAAGGTCTGACGCTGCATGATAATAATGTATTGAGAAATCGTTCAGTATCTTCATGAGAGGAGTGTTTAAGCAAGTCAAAATTGAAGTCTCCTGTCAAGTAGCACTGCTTATTTTCATTAGATATATTTTCAACACAAATTGATAGTGAATCAATAAATTCATCTGAGTTTGAGTTTGGAGCTTTGTATATAACCCCTACAATAATATTCTTCTTTGTTTCTCGCTCAAGTTCAATAAAAAGAGTATCGACTGTGTCGGTAGAAAATTGAAGATCAGACCGTTCTTTTACCTTAAACTTCGGATTTATATACAAGCATACACCTCCACCCTTTCTGTTTTCACGGTGTTTATGAAAAAAATTATAATCAAAGAGTTTATACATCGAGGGTACATTTTTCTCAAACCACGTTTCCGTGAAAGCATACACATCAAACTTATGTTCAAGCGATGCAAGCAAACTTTGAATGTGAAAATATTTTGAAGGAAAACTCTGTGCGTTTAAGTGAAATAAGGATATATTTTCCTTTGTATTATTCACAGTAAAAGCTTCATTAAATTCATCACTAAAATAATATTGACATGGGGTATCATAATGTTCTAAATCAATCCCACCATCCTCTGAGTTCAATGAGAAAATATCAAATGCTAGGTCATTCAATCGAAACAAATCAATATTTTCATTGCATCGAAAGAAAACGCGCAGGATGTCATTGTATTCTTTATCATCTATAACATGATTGAATGGAAATTCATTTGCAAAACAATATGGACACACCCAATCGTTATCAATTGAAATTGGTTCGTTAGCACAATTTGTATGTGCTTGTCTAGAGCATTTACATTGACATCGTAACTGATTCCTTTTCATAGTTTTATCACAAACAAAACACTTCATGTTAACTCAACACAAAGTGACAACACGACATGAACGATAGACAAAAACAATAACAATGAATGTAGGTGAATGTAAAAACAACAAAATTTATAATACAGAAATGAAAATTGGTGAATAAGCGTCTGAACTGAAAAAACACCACTGATTACGTTTATGCGTTCACATTATATATATTGTCAAACGGGCAGATAGAATTGGTCATACCTGTAAAGTCCATGTTCATGTTTTATCGGCTATGTCTTTATCAGAGGAGAGAGTCATGATTTTGTTGTCTCTTGTCCGCACTTTGACTCTCCCATCTTGAGTCCAGACTTTGTTGTGCGGGGCTGGGTATTTTTGCCGTGCTTTGCGTAGCCATGATTGACGTTTTGGTGTCAGGTTCTCGTGGATGAAGGTGTTCGTTCCTTTGAGGTTCTTTCTTGCATCGTAGATGCGAGCTCGAGGTCCGTACCTCGAGAATTTGACGATGACAGGACGCGTCAAAGGGCGGCCATGTTGATTCTTCCTTCCCGGTCTGCCGATGCGATGACTCCTGTCGATGTCGAAAGCGTCGATGTCGACCTTGAGCTTCTCCTTTGCCAAATCACGGATGAGGGCATCTGTATCTTCACCTTGCTGCTCTGGAATTCCATGCAGGATTAGGCAATTTCGGCGTGAATATTGCTCAAGCTCTTCTATGCGGCTTTCGTAGTTGTTTGCCTCTGTTTTCAATTGTTGGATTTCACGATCTCGCTTTTCGATCTCCAACAACATTGATGTGTAATGTCCGTGACGTTTTAGATATAAAAGTTTTTGTAGAAGCAGAAGTCCTAATTCAATTTAATTTAAAATTAATTTGCAAAGCTAGAATGTGATATCATAAAGTATATCAAGAGCATTTACTAAAATATTTGATGGTTTGTCCAGAATGGCGTCACGGACATTACGTTACGGCTGCGTCACGGACATTACATACACAGTGAAAAGTATAAAAAAGCAGAGCTAAAAATTTTCAAGCATTATTTTCTTATGTAAATCTCTTATTTTAGCCAAGAAATAAGATAATCTACCTTCCTGGTACAAGTTTTTAAAAATTGTATCGTTAATCAGATAGTGAACTTTGAGTCAGTACTCTGAACTATTTATAAAACTAAATTCCTTGCTCAATTTGAACATGGATGTCTCAATAATCAATAAAGACTTGACTATAACTTACTGGGAGGAGAAATAGATGGTTAAATCTCATATAGTATGATCAAATTGCAAAAATTATACTCTTAGTGCATGATTTTCCATGTGTTATGCACATGATGTTCACAACTTTTTTTATATTTTACATTTTTTTTTGCACAAAACAGCATTGTACCTCATCAAAAATGTATAATATTGTTTTAAATAGTTGAACATTTGGGTTACTGCACATTCTTTTGAAAAATTTCAAATTTTACAATAATTTTGGAAAAAATTATTGCTATTTTTAAAATAATTTTTTGCTAATTAAAAACAAAACTGAAATATAATTTTTTTCCTCAAAACTGTTTGATTACATATCAAATGTACAATTAAAAAAGTTTCATGCACAATGGAGCATTTTTTGCGGGTTATTTCCGAGTATAGAGAAAGTGGACAAAAGTGTAATGTCCGTGACGCTAAAAATGTAATGTCCGTGACGCAACGTTCTGTTGTCTAGATCACATATGCCTGGCCCGTTTCGCAAAAAACCACTTGGATTCAATTCATCATTGCCTTGTCTATAATTTAGTACCTAAATCACCTTTGTGAGGTCTAAGAACTCACAGACTTTTGCAAAGATGTATATGGATGCAAAAAGTCATGTCCAAAACATGTAATGTCCGTGACGGCGCACATTTTGCAGAATTACTCAGTAACGAATTGGATAAATGTTCTGAAACTTTTTTTGAATACTTAACCAGGCTATTGATTTGTAATCAAAATAAAAGTTAGACATTAGTTACAGGTATGAATTAGTAGTGGCATTGGAAAGTCATGAAAATTCTCTGATTTGTAATGTCCGTGACGCTGGAGTTGCCCATTTACGATTGAAATGTGTCTGTATAAAATTGTCTACGGGATAATTAATTCATGTACAAAGTAAGTGCAATGTGCAAGGTGTTCAGATGTTAACCTGTCTACGGGATGATTTAATTAAGCTGTGTACAAAGTAAGTGCAATGAGTAAGGGAATATCATTTTGCATTTTTCTCTCATTTCTCTGCCAAAACACATTCATTTAACGTAGATTTGTTAAACATTACTTTTGGGATGTGGACATTTTTGCACGTGTCAACAAAGTTACTAGATCCCTTTAATATAATGTACTTTATTATTTCACGCGACGTCATTGAATCCGAATCGATATCAACACAAGGCGTGTCCATATTGCATTCGAGATCAACACAATTGTGGCTCACTATAATCTACCGTTATGCAACCATTTAAGATAAATTATGATAACATTTCTGGCTGCAATTAGATGTGTTTTTGTACAGCATTATTTACAGCTCCATATTGGACACCACTGTTCCTGTGCTATGACGGGTTCCCAGGATCACTTGTGTCGAGTTTCATTTATTAAAATTCGTTCCTTTTCGGTCTTATAGTAAAAGTAATCATATTAATGGAATTTGGACGATGATGTACAGACATTTGGATGTGATTTGCACGCATTATGTGGACATTGTGGAATAAATGCGCTGAGACTCGTTACGCCAATACTAATTAGAGTAGGTATTTTGCTATCACATGCACAAAAACACATGTACATTAACAGGCCCGTAGGCGCGTATACCTCCTCTTGGGTATCATTAATAATATAAAATATAGTCCATGCTTTTGAAATCACTATAATCTCTTTTGCCTGAACACTGCTGGGGGCTGTCATGTTTTCCAACTGTACCATATGAAACGTCATCTGACCTTGCACTTACAAACGCGGATTGCGTAACCACTGACATTGCGACAGATTCAACAACAGCAGTTACATAACCCGCTTTTTTTAGAGCACGCTCTCGAGAATGTGCTCGGATTACGTTTTATATAGCACAGTTGAAAAAATATGGTAGCCTACAGAGGCCAATCAACTTTGATAGTGGTTTCAAAAACATGTATTATTAGTGATACCCACACTGTTAAAACGCTGTGTAAACAAATTCAACAACTTGTTGAAAATGTTCAACAACCGCTGATTAACATATGACCCATCCAACTCTTGTTAAAAACATTAAACAACCCCAGTTGTTTAAAGTTTACACAACTGTTGTTTAAATTTGTTTCTACAACCGTTGTTTAGAATAAATTTTAAACAACCCTGTTGTTGACATAGCAAATACAAAAATGATTGTACTATAAAACGGTAAAGTCGTAATCGAACCGGGGATATTTGGGATATAAGATTAACACGCTACCGTCTGCGCTAACTCGTTTCGCTTGGTTTGCGGAGGGACAAAAGGGGTTCTGTCGCGATGATTTCGCGGTCGAAACTATCACGTGATTTAACACGTTTCAACAACGCTTGAACGATGGCCGCTTTACACAACCCTTCTTTCTAAAACTAATCATGCTACACCTAAAGTTGTATAAAAAGATTCAAGAACCTTTTTACACAACGTTTTTGTACACAGCGTTTTAACAATGCATGAAGAAAAAAGGTCTAGAAGTGACAGGAATTATGTACTTATCAGTTATAGTACCGTAATCGAAAACATGCCAGCGTTTCATTATCCTTTAAAGAGATTCTTAAAAATAAAAGGGATCCATTGAAGTAACATTGTCAAAATTAACACAACTTACTTAGAACTCTAGCAGTTCTACACATCTCATTGTATTTGTACATTATTACGAATAGAAACATATATCACAATATCAGATTACAGAAATACATATTTTATCAACCCTTCTTCATCATGTTCATGTTTGCACATGTCAACAAAGCTGATAGATCCCTTGAAAAGACGAAAATTGTAATTGTTTTTGTTTTGTTTAATACACATAAATATACACAGACAAACGACTGATTCTCTTTAACGAGTACAATCATTTGTGATTAATGTGTCATTTATCGTAGGGAGCGAATGGCGTGTGTGGCTACCATCAGACCGATTCTTCTGTAGCTAACTGGGTTGATGCTAACCTGTATGCCAAGATATGGAATTATTCTAATCCTGTACAACTTGTGTTGCTTTCAAGCTTACGGACTTTTCATCGGATGCGTCCGGACGCATCCGATGAAACGGCCAGCATGAATGCTACAGAGGTGAAAAAGCCGATAGAATAGGCGATGAAAAGAAGAGAAAAAGGCGATTAAATTCTCCTACTTTAGAGTAGGAGAAATTCTCTTTCTATCGGTGTCACTCCGATAGAACAGGCAGCATGAAATGGTTCGGGTGAAAAACACCGATGAAAACGGTCAAAGGTCGTTATCTTGTTCCAGCTAAAGCAGTGTAACGCCGCGCGCTTTTTTTCGGAACACGGCATGCGATAATATTATGCTGCGCCAGCATAGCTAACTCGTGTAAAGTGAACCTCGAGTATCGTGCACGTGTTTTTGTTGATGTTTTGTTTACGTATAAATTGATTCGTTTTACTTACAATTTATGTTGCATGAATATTAAGGTTTAAACTTTAAACAATAATACTATTTCATGTACATCGTTATAATAATATATTTATTATAAAATATATATTTATATAACCAAATGATGAACTGAACAATATTTAAAACGGATCACTAACAAATTTATTGAAAGTATAGTGGATTTTTTGTTTATCACGATCGATCGTCGACGATATCGCACCCATGTTCTGTTTCTTTCCTTGGAATTCGCCCTGTCGATCACGTCGCTACAAGCGATTGCGCAACAATTCTTCACTTCCGGCCGGTGAATGCAAAAGGCGATTAAATTCCCCTGCACTATGAACGCGACAGAGGGGAAGTTGCGAATTGCCCGTTGTTTACATAAGAAATTCCATCGGTCTTTTCTATCGGTATTTTCATCGGTATTGTAAGCTTGAAAATGGAGAGCGACGAATCCTGAATGACTGCTGAAAAAGAAAGGTTCGTGGCTTCGCTGTGATATTTCCAGTTCACCCCCAGAAGACGTTTCATTCCATCCTTTTTACAGTTATTCAGCTTCATTCGAGGGACGACGAGCAAAGTTGAAAGGAGAAGGTCAGATTTGTGTCTAATTATGTCTAGTTATTTCTTGAAAGCAGACGTTGAAAGTGCAATTTAATCGTTCTCTAGCTTCCGGGATGTATTCTAAGCCTGAACCGGTTGGAGAGCTCTTCAAGTTGAACAAGTGACATTGTAAACACTAATTGATAGATTCCAAGCTCATTTGGGTGACATTGAGTAAATAAAGATATGATTATGTAATTATTGTATGTTTGTGTAATTGTATTTTCCTACAAAATCAATAATTGTAGGTTACTTTTAACGAGTTCACATGTGTTTTACTATTCATTTCGCAAATGTTGATATTGTAAATATTTGGTTCACGTTATGTAATATTTTATGGAAATTGGATGAAATCTTCCACTGTAATGTTCTTGGTAGTCTAAAGCCAGCTGTCAAATCGTAATGTGTACGGATCACAATGTGTTAATGCGTTTGAGAAAACAATAACACAGTAGGAACTATTTCTTATGTTAAAGGGAAAGTTGAGTTTTGGTAGAGAGGGCGCTAGACTACTTAATTGGTTTGTGAGGTAATGAAAAACTGAGTGTAACATTTGAAAGAGCATAATATTTAAACAATAAAATCATCTTTGTTTGATCAAAATCGGTTCAGAAACGGCTGAAATATCCATAAATATAACAATTTGTAATAAACCCGGGGCCCCGGGTTTATTAGAGAATTTTGAACCAGCCGTTAAAAATTCAAAAAAATGCTTCCTCTTTTCAAAAAGTTACAAAATAGGTATTTAAATAGTTGTTGGTTATTTCTCTATCTAATCACTATTTCAACAAAGCATCACATGCACAATATTTTATTCAAAATGGTTAAAAACCGATGAGTGTTTAGAGAGCGCCCTCTTACGTTTTAACGGCTCTTTTTGAATGATAACATGATCTTTACTACGTCATTTGTAATTTTGTGTTCCTTTCTAGTTATAACTATTAGTTTGTAATGTAATGATGCAGGTTTTGGTTACTAAAATTCAGTTTCACTAAAACTGTACTCTCCTTACCAGAACTCAACTATCCCTTTAACATGGTGAGTAGTAAAAATTAATTACTTTCAAATGTTAACACTCGGAAGAGTACTTACGTAGAGGACAGCAGTTAAGAACCGTTGGTATCAATGTATGTTTTAGTTTGGAATCGATTATTACAGAATACAGACATGGTAATGATGTCCTCCTTCAAAACAACCCCATATAACTCTTATTATAGACATGTTGTTATCTAGAATTCACTGCTCAAAGATGTAATAAATATGGCTGGAAAGTGTCTGTCAGTGTGTGAGAAGTTAGAGGAAGAAATAAAGTGTGCCATTTGCTTTAATCGTTTCAAGAACCCGAGAGCGTTGTTCTGTCTGCACAGTTTCTGTGAAAAGTGCCTCGAAAAGTTCCAGACAGAGAAAGGCAGCGCAAGTTCCATACCATGTCCCCTGTGCCAAAAGGTGTCAGATATACCGGAGGGAGGTGTCGCTGCTTTGACGCTAGATTTCCGGACGATGAAGCTCCTTCGGGTTCTTGAGGACGAAGAAGTGAATCAAGACGCCAAGTCGGCTAGGTTACCCATAGCATGTGATATCTGTGGGGGAACCCACACGGATATAAACCAGCCTCATGGATTCGTTCACTGCTCCGAGTGCGCACAGACAATGTGTCAACAATGCAGCAGTGCTCACGCTAAGATGAAGGCGAGTAGAAACCATACCGTAACGGCCGTACCAGAGCAAGAACTGATGAAGGGGATGGAAGACAGTGGTGCGTACGACTGCAGGAAAGGCGACGTCGAAGAGCATGAAGAGGGTGTATCAACATTTTGTCAGAATCACGCGGATATGAAGTTGCGACTCTTCTGCACTGTTTGCAACCTTCCAATTTGTGATGAATGCACTGAAAACGATCACCGTACAGAGAACAATCACGAGCATGTCCCGATCGGCGAATTTGTGTCGACACTGAAGGAGAGAATCCGTTGCCAGTTGTCACGAGTTGATGAGAAATCGCAAGAATGCGCCTCATTCATTTCGGTGCTTGATACCGTCGACAAATCAATGCTCATGCATGATGAAATGTTCAACAGGGCCATTCTTGGTCACGTGTGTGACCCAAAATAGGAAAAATTCTGAAATAAGATGCTTATATTTTAGTAAGTATAGGAGGTATGGTGATGTGAACTTCATATATGACTTGCATATGTTGAAGTCTTTCATGTGTAACACAAAAGATTTTATTAGGATTACGTTGCCCAAGGACAGAGGTCAAATGGCATCGGTCACGTGTGTGACTTCGCACGGGAGCACTTTTGAAGAAAAAAAATTTAACTCAATTTCATTTTGGAAATCCTGTGAAATATGAAAAGCTAAAATGTTCATATTAGTATCAGACAACTGATATATATCTGTAAGTAAGAAAATGGTGAAAGATTAAAATTATCTCAAACGGTTGTTTTTTAATGCACGTTATTATGTGGGGATGTCTGGGTCACGTGTGTGACATTTTGGGGTGGTCACGTGTGTGACATGTACAATGTGAATGGAAATATGAATTTTACAAATAATAAGTTTAGTAAAATGAAGTTCAATTGTCACAAAGTTGGTATCATCATGTACAGGAGAATAAAAGGACTGGGCTAGCTTGATTATTTCCTGAGTTATGATTTTTATTTGAATATTGAAATATGAAAATTTATGAATTTTTCTAAGAAATTTTATAAATTTAAAAAAATATATATATTTCATGAACCCTTGGACACTGATCTTTCAAATAATGAAATAAAACTACTGAAAAAACAAACTTCATTTTTTCCAAAAAAGTTTCACTTTTCAAAGAATGGCCCACCATGAAGATGAAGTCGAAGGTTGAACAAGAGACAAAACGATGGGAACGATACGTCAAGGCCACAAGAAACTTATTTCTGCAAAACCAACGCCAAGAACTTGTAAAGCTCCGACAGAAATCCAGAGAGGTGAAGAAGACCCTAGCCTCGTTTGAGTCGGAAGCAAGAACGATCCTTGAACAAAAATCTAATGATGTGGCCATCGCACTTTCCTACAAGAATCTACAACCTCTGCAGGAAACACTCGACAAGGTGACTTCAGAGAGACTGGATCTCAGTCTACTTCAAAAGATCAGTGAATCGGTGTCACAACAACTACATTTCCATACAACAAAAGATGAGCCAAGTCTGGGATCTTTGGTGATGGCAATCAGGGACAGAAGAAATATCAGCATCGAATCTTGCACCGCTGGTCATTATTCGATGACCTTCACGAAAGATGGACGGGTGGTGGTGGTAGCTTTTTTTGCAGGGGTTGCATCGCAACCAGATGATAAAAGGTGGTATTACGGCTCAGGTGGTAACCATTTCGAAACAAATTGCAAACACTACCTAGATAGCAATTATTTTGCAGTGAAACAGACAAATGTGAAGTATGAGTCCGCCACGCAGTTTCAGTTAGAAACGAGGATAGGGTATGGTTATTCATCACTCGCATCACTTTCTGATCTACGTCTAGTTCTGTTGAAATCTGATGATGTCATCACACAACCGGGTGGTAAAATTTCTTCCAGTTTGACACCGTGTAACGAGTTGCAAAGCGTAGCAACAGACTACGCAGACAATATATATGTCGTTGGTGACGGTATGGTTCGTGTCTTGCGCCAGGATAGGGCTTTGCAGAAGTCTATCAATGTAGAGGGTCTAAACCCAGTCCGTGTTGCTGTATGTCCTCGTGAGGCTGACGTGATTTTGTTCACTCACGATTCCTCCAAGATCTCTGTAATTGACCTTGTCGGCAAGATCTTGCGCACGATCACTCGTGCCGAATGGAAGGAGGTCGCGATCGGCTGCGACAATGAGAGACTCCTCTACGTCCTCTGGAAGGGATCCAGTGGTAGTCGGACACTCCAGAGATACACACTCGATGGGAATCTCCTGGACACGCTCTTTGAGAACGAAAACCACGGCTGCAGCGCCCTCATACTCTCGGTTTCCCCCGATGGAACCGCAGTAGTCGTGACCAACACTGGCGAAGGTGCTGAAGTGACCCTGGTATCTACGGCCAAAAAGATTACACTAACCTAATCAGCCCGACTTGGTTGAGTGACGTATATCTGTTGCGTCAGTTAACAGTTAACACTGACGACGATCATCATTTGATATCATCACACAGCAATCTGCTAATCACTAGCCTCTCTGCTAGATTGTTCATTGATCACTAACGGCATGCACAAACAAAAACACATTTCCCTTGACTTTGCTTGACTAGGCATAGGGGTGGTTATGGAAAGAGGTTCTTTACATATTTTAATTGCTTGTCTGATATGTTCCTTCTGGGATGTATGGTTTACTTGCATTTGGGGAATATGTAGTTATTAAGTCCGTGGTGTCATGTCATGTTCTTTTAATGATAGGTCCCTTGACATTGCATCCAATATAGTACCCATCCTCACCTTTGGCTCCTCGTATGTGTTAACATGCAAACAGCGGCCACCCACTGGGCAACATGCTTGGCAGGCTGGTTTAGGCTGACCCAAGGAAAGAAAAGAACGGTAATACCTCTAACCACTGGCATATAATGTGGACAAACCTACTGCCGATAGACCGGACAAGAGAACAGCTCTGGTTGCTAAAGAGCTCGCAAGGTATTGCAGCTCTCTCTGAACTCGTTCGGCTGACAAGGGATACCTTACAGAACATGGGGATGGATACAATTTCTTCTGGTGTGGCCGGGGTAGCAATCAAGAGCAACTTGAAGCTGGAGCTGACTTTGCAGTTAGCAAATTGATCTACTAACATGTATCGACCATTTCCCGATGACGATACAGAATGGGAGAATGGCCACCCTAATAAGTGCTGATGCTCCGACAATGACCAACCCTGATGATGTGAAAGACATGTCCTATGAAGAACTGGATACCTTCCTTACTTCAGTGGGCAGAAATGACAAGCAAATACTGTTCAGTGACTTTAATGTCAGAGAAAGTCATGATTCATCACTATGCCTATGGGAAGGTGTCACTAAAAGAATGGAGTGGACACCCCGACTGGCATCCGACTGTCTCTCGACTGGCAAAATGTGTGTCGCAAGGCACTGAAAACTGAGCCGATCCGAATGAAAACCAGTCGAATCGGGTCGAGTCGGCTCTGTCTGCAGAGGGCTTAAGATCTTTGTGAAACACCCCCTTGTCTTTATAGCGGTCACCTCTCTTTAACAGCCACGTGTCTCTATAATGTATAGTGACTGCGGAGGGAAACCAATTTCCTGAATAGAACAAAATAATTATGGCAACGACTTTGTTTATCAGGGTCTCATGCCTACGGTAGCCACTTTTTTGTTTTTCCTTGGATGATCACTTAACATATAGGTTCGACTTTAAAAGGATCTAGTAACTTTGATGAAATGAGCAAAAACTTGCTCAGGGTCCAAAGGACTAAGGGTTGATTAAAGGCAATGGTGAGTGTTGGTAATTTCCAAAGTGCCCCCCCGACATAAATTGTAACGGATTTGGCTAATTTCAATTCCATATGAAAGATCATCGAAAAAAACATGGGAAATAATAATAATTCCCATTAAAATGCTCTAATTGTTGTGGAATTGGCTTTCAAAATATCATATAAAAGTGGTTGACGCCCGGGTATCACTTTTTAGAGAACGCTAGCGTTCTAGGTCTTCATAATAAAGAACTGAAACCAAATATTTTTGTGCACGCTAATTGTGCTTAAAACTATACATATGATACGGTACTTACCAGCAATTCACTCTCCGATATGTGATCCAACTATCGGGTGGATTAAGATTATGATTTTTCCCTCCATTCCGCAAACAATCAGTGATATGCGCCTCATGGACTTCTCTCCGTGTGTTAGCGCGACTCTGAACGAAAGGCGAACGAATGGGGCTTGCGCGTTGCGATACATACTACACGTACTATTACCGCGCACTGCACTACAGTCCCGTATTATTTAGGACCTAGAACGCTAGTGCTTCGCGCTGGCTAACTCTAGAGTTAATTTGACACTTCGAGTTGTAACGGCTCTTTTTGAATGATAACAGGGGTTTTACTTTGTCGTTTGTAATTGTGTATACTTTTCGAGCATGGTGAAGTTATAACTATTAGTTTGTACCGTAATCGTGCAGGTTTTGGTTACTAAAGTTAAGTTTGACCAACACTCACCATTGCCTTTAATGTGTATTTATGTGATGTTATGTCCACCGCGTGTCGTGTGGAAATTCCATGGTCAATGAATGTCATGTGACCGAGTAATGAGCGAAAATGCAACCTGAATTTCACTAAGTCATCGCACTGACTTTGTCCATAGTTACAATCCTCCCTGTATAGATAATTTAAAATCTGAACACATCAATCATACATAACTTTATAACGTAAGCAACAATAGTAGTTGAAAGCCGACAAAAAACTCAGTATTTACTCGCAGCTCCGATTTTGCCCTTCCTGTTTATCTCAACATCAAGGGCGCCCTTAAAACAACGTATGGGGTTTGGTATGTACTGCTTGACTTTAAAAATCTGGAAGCATAAATGAATCTGTTGGGGTAACTGGGTTTTGAAAGTGAGGATCACACTTTTCAATTATATTCTTTGAGGATTAGCTGAACTTTGGCCTTCTATTATATCACTAGCTTGTGCCTTCTTTGTTATTCTAGTGACTGTGAGTACACCCTGGCTTTTCAATTATTGTAGGATTTCTTCCTGTGTCATTTCCAAAGGGACATCGAAGATGATCCCCTTTACGCCCTGTGGAGGATTAGTAACGCGAATCGGTATATTGCCAATTACCTCAATTTCTTTAAGCATTCTTTGTTGCTTTATGATATACACACAATAAGTATACCCGAACTTATTTGTTTAATCGATTGTACGGAGTCCGTACCACACTTCGCCTTTACTACTTTTGCTATAGTCAATGGGCTTACTTTTTTCAAATTTTTTGTTTTATCAACATGATCAATGGGCATAATCAATAACTTCAACTCAACTTGAGGATCGTACTGTAAAGCTTGCTTGGGGGTTTGGAACGTGTTGTCTGGGCCGTCAGAGTCGGATGAAGAGAGGACGCCTGTTAAATTCTCAACAGGCAAGCTACCTTCCCTCACTTTTCTTTTCTTTTTTCGTTGTCTAGGGGAGAGAAATAATTCGAAATCATTGTCAGGAGGGAGGTCTACCTCGTTGTCGCTAGCTTTGGCCGCCATTTTAGACAAAGCCTAAAATGGCGGGAAAAACAAAAATTACTCTACGTGCAGTGCGATATATATAAATAAGCCCACTAATAAGTTTGTTTACCCTTTTTACAGCGGTGCCATAAATTCATTATCCAAAAATCCAACAATCCAAAAGTCAAGTATCCAAAAAAGCAATACAATCCAAAACTATTAAACAAACAACAAATTACGAAGGGAGAGAGAGAGAGAGACGTGCGTCCGCAGTTCGATTACTGATGCTCAAAGTCCTCCATTATATACAAAGCACTATGATTATGATTCTGCTTGATCCCCGTTCGATCGCTGGACGCTGCATTATTTTAAACGATGCAGTAAACACCATAATTATAAGGAACACTGTATCTGTAGTCTGTACAGTACTTTAGAAAGCTTTCCGAATCAGTTGTGTCGAGTTTGATTTATTTTGTACCGGAGATATCGACACAATTCGCTCCTTGTTTGGTCAAAATGGTGGCAATGGAAATTGGACTGATGAATGTAGACTGAGACGCTTGGATATGAACTGTATGCGAAATATTATTGTGGCGGGAAATGCTATGTGACTCGTAGTCGGGCATTACCGACTCTACATGGGAATTACTTTTACATGTTTTAAATTGGAATTGTCGAAATGAAGTGGTATACCGAGCGTCTGTGAAGTTGTCGCGTCGAGCGGAATACAGAGACTGATTTTTTGGTCTATGTGATACTCGTTAAGTACTGTATTAATACAGTATAATAATTCTACGTGTCTCCACCACAGTACGTATATTATTTGTTATCACAACTGACACACAAATGCACGCACGAACATACATTTATATACGCACACAAACACTACACACATACACAATATATATCAAATCACCCACACACGCACGGACGCACACACACGCACACGTACATACGCACGCACGGATGCACACAAACACGTACAAACAGTAGCGGATCTGGGGGGGGGGGGGGGGGGTTAGGGGGTTTAACCGCCCCCCCCCCCCCCCCCTTGGGCTGCCAAGTGAAAATGAATCAGTGAAAAAAGTGAAAAAAAATCACTTACGGGGGTTCAAAATAGCACAAAAAATATCGCCGCTTCGCGGCTTATGGACAATGTTCCGCATCGTCATTGGGTCAACCCCCCCCCCCCCCCCTCAGCAAAAAGCTAGATCGTCATTGGGTCAACCCCCCCCCCCTTAGCAAAAAAGATAGATCCGCCCCTGACAAATAAACATACAAACAAGCACACACTGATACATGCATAATTCAATTTATGAATTTGACACGATCGAAAATAAAAGCCTTACTCTCATCAGACCTGCTTTCATCGAGTGTGAAACTTGGCCTTGGTATTTGGCCTATTCAGGGGCGTAGACAACGGGGGGGGGGGGATGAGGGGGATGCGTCCCCCCCCCCCCCCAGGTTTTAGGGAATGACATATATTTTTTGTGTGTATCTGTATACGAGTGGGAAAGAAAACATTAGTTGTATGAGGTATACGACTTGTTAATTATAACGTTCAAAAAGTAATTTATACATCCACTTTTAATTTTCGCTGCGCGCTTCGCGCGCAAACAGATTATCTCAGTTTGTTGAGTTACTTGCGTATGGTCTGGGGTGAGTATTCTTTTTCTGTATACCGGGCCAAGTAGTTCCAGTGTAGGCTGGCATTGCTCTGGCTGTTTGTGTGACGTGCACCAAATTGCACCATTTAAAGTATATAAAATGCAAAATCTTCTCCGTGGAGGAGGGATACCCCTCCCAAACCCTCCCTATTTGGCTCTGCCCCAGCCCTCGGTAACTTCGCCCCACGGGACTCATTCTTGGCAATAGGCTATGTTGTTGGATCATACATAATGTGGCTTATGGTGATGATGGAACTGTGTATGACGCTAAATATAAATACAATATTTGTTCCGTTCTATAGGTAAGCACCAGATTGCACAATTTCAGGTCCAAAAATGCAAAAGCGCCCTACCGTGGGAGGGGGACACCCCCTCCCACACCCTCCCCCGCTCAGTCCCTTCGCTCCCTGTGTTGGGGTGCATATTTATTAGTGTGTCAATTATTTGTTTTCTTCGTGAAAATATATTTAACATTTCTGGTCGATCAAATCATAATACGCTTTCCCAGATACAGTCAATGTTAAGCCCGAATTTCCTATCTAGTTAAGCACCAGATTGCACAAAATGCAAAAGCTCCATCCCGTGGGAGGGGGGACACCCCCTCCCACACCCTCCCCCCGTAAGCCTCCATAGGTTTTGCCCCCCTCCAAATCAAAAACTGCTTCCGTCTCGCCTGCATGTTCACGGCCATCTTAACATCTAACACCCCCTTCCCCCCCCCCCCCCCCTGATGAGAGGACTTTCAAGCAATTGTGTTTGGTCTCGTAATATTTCAGCAGGTAGTCTCGGCCGCGAACAAGTTGGTCTTGGTCCGGTGAACGGCAAATCATCCCCCCAGGTGTCAGAACCTGTCTACGCCACTGGGCCTATTAAAGGGACAAGGTAACATTGTCCAAATCCTCAAAACTGACTTGGAACTCTAGTGGTTCGCTCATACCTTAAATCATATTAATATTAACAGTAAAAGCACGGGACAGGTTTCGGTTTTTCAAACTTCCATTTTGTTTAAAAGATATTTACGATTGAAGTGTTCAGATATGAAATTGTGTATACGGGATAATTTCATGCCGTGTGCAAAGTAAGTACTGTACAATGAGTTAGTGAATATCATTTGCATTTTTTGCTCATATCTTAGCCAAAAAACATCCAATTAACGTGACATATTCACGCATTACTTTGTAGACATATCAGATCACACCAAGGTACACACTTTATTAATCACTCATTACTTTTTTTGCACTTGCCTACAAAGTTATTAGATTCCTTTAAAGGGATTCTTAGAAATAAAAGGGATCCCTTGTAGTAACATTGTCAAAAACAACACAACTAACTTAGGACTCTAGGCCGGTTCTCACACATCTCATTGTATTCGTATTTTAAATATAAAAATGGAAACTGTTTCACATTATCAGATTACAGAAATAAAATATGTTATCAACCTTCTGTCAACAAAAAGATGATTTGTTTTGTGTGTGTTTTTTTTTTGTTCAATACACATAAATATACACAGACAAACGAATGATTCTCTTTATTAAAGTTAATAACGGGTACAATAATTTGTGATTAAAGGTACACTTCAGTATTGGTACTTCCCAGGGGCGTCGATCACGGGGGGATGGGGGGGGGGGGGGGGATATATAACCCCCACCCCCCCCCCCCCCCTTCGGCTGCCAAGTGAAAATGTGATGTGCATAGACAAACGCCATCATGGGTTTAAACTCCCCCCCCCCCCCTTGGGCTGCCAAGTGAAAATGTGATGTGCATATAAAAACGCCATCATTGTGTCCAGACCCGCACAGTATCCGTATCGTCATTGGGTCAACCCCCCCCCCCCCCCCCCCTTAGCAAAATAGCCAAACAAAAATCGACTCGCCGCTACGCGGCTCGTGGACGATGCTCCGCATCGTCATTGGGTCAACCCCCCCCCCCTTAGCAAAATAGCCAAACAAATCGCCTCGCCGCTACGCGGCTCGTGGACGATGTTCCGCATCGTCATTGGGTCAAACTCCCCCCCCCCCTTAGCAAAATAGCCCAAACAAAAATCGCCTCGCCGCTACGCGGCTCGTGGACGATCCCCCCCAACCATGAGAAGAAATCAACGCCCTTGGTACATCCCGAAATGCCCCTTGACACTAAATTGGTTGGTTTTAATTCAATTCGAAAGTTCCTTGAATAAAACATGTAAAATGAGAATCATTTCCTTTCAAATGCTCTCATAGTTGACAAATTTGATTTCAAGATATTTTAGTCATAAGTCTACCGGCTGGGGGACATTTTGACTCTTTAGAAAAATGCAAAAAAATGCTTATAGACTACTTTGAAAAAAATCTGAATAGGTTTTTAAATAGTTGTTGATATCTCTATTGAATCATTATTTTTACAAAACATCAAATGCACAATTTTGTATGAAAAAATGGCTAAAACCAATGAGTTTTTAGAGAGCACCCTCTTGCGTTGTAACAGCGTTTTTACTTAGTCGTTTGTAATTGTGTATACCTTTCGAGCATGGTGGAGTTATAACTGTTAGTTTGTACCGTAATGATGCAGGTTTTGGTTAATAACGTTAAGTTTGACCAATACTCAACTATCCCTTTAATGTGTCATTATCGTAGGGAGCGAATGACGTGTGTTGCTACCAGCCGACCAATTATTCTGTAGCTTGCTGGGTTGATGACCTGTATGGAATGATTCTAATCCTGTACAACTTGGAGAGCTACGAATCTTGAACAGCTAGGAGAGCAACGAAACGAATGACTGCCGAAAAAGAAAGGTTCGTGAATTCGCTGTGATATTTCCAGTCCACCCCAGAAGACGTTTAATACCATCCTTTTTACAGTTATTCAGCTTCATTCGAGGGACGACAAGCAAAGTTGAAAGTAGTAGGTCAGATTTGTGTCTAACTCTAATTATTGCTTGAAAGCTGACGTTGATGGTGCAATTTAATCGTTCTGTAGCTTCTGGGCTGATGCAGATCTGTCCATAAGTATTCTAAACCTGCGGCATTTCCAGTCTACCTCTAGAAGACGGTGAGAACTACTACTCTTTAAACATGAATGGTGCCATCGTGAACATTGAAGAACTCTAGCTTCGAACTCCCTGCAGCATCCACGGTCCACCAATACGTCATTTCACATTTTTGGATGTTCTTCAAGTTGGACAAGTGACATTGTGAACACTAATTAATAGATTCCAGTCTCATCTGGGTGACATTGAGTAAATATGGATTATGGAGATGATTATAATGAAGTAGGTATGTTTGTGTAATTGTATTTTCCTACAGCAATTGATTAATTGAAGGTTACTTTCAACATATGTTTACATTTACTTGCCATTCGTTAAGAAAAATTGTGACATTTTAAATATTTAGTACATGTTACGTTATATTTTATGGAAATTGGTATAAATCTTGCTAGTCCGAAAAAGCCAACTGTGAAATCATTACTATTCGGATCACAAGTGTACGAACATTTACGTATAGAACAAACGAACTATTTCTTGTTTTAACATCATTTGTTGCAAAGGAATTTACTTTCCATTTGGAACACTCGAAGAGTAGCTACGTAGACGACAACTGTAAGGAGTTTTGGGCTGTCAACGTAAATATATTTAGTTACGAACCTAGATTATTTCATAGTAGAAAGTAGAACATTTTTATGAAAACAACCACACAGACCTCTTATTTTAGACATCCTTATCCAGAATACCCTGCTCAAAACTGTAATAAATATGGCTGCAAAGCGTTTGTCAGTGTGTGAGATGTTCGAGGAAGAACTTAAGTGCGCCATTTGCTTAAATCGTTTCAAGAACCCACGAGCGTTGTCATGTCTGCACAGTTTTTGCGAGAAATGTCTCGAAAAGTTTCAGAAAGAGAAAGGCAGCGCCAGTTCCATACCATGTCCCCTGTGTCAACAGGAATCTGCTATACCCGAGGGAGGTGTCACTGCTTTGACGCTAGATTTCCGGGCGATGAAGCTCCTTCAGGTTATTGAGGATGAAGAAGTGAAAAAAGACGCCAAGTCATGCGATGTCTGTGGGAGAACCCACACGGATGGAAACCAGCCTCATGGATTCATCCACTGCTCCGAGTGCGCACAGACGATGTGTCAACAATGTTGCAAGGCTCACGGTAAGATGCAAGGAACTCAGAACCATACCGTGACGGATATTCCAGAGCAAGAACCCATGAAGGAGTTGGAAAACAACGGTGCGTACGGCTCCAAGAAAGACGACGTCGATGAGGGTGTCTCAACATTTTGTCAGAATCACGCGGAGATGAAGTTGCGACTCTTCTGCACTGTTTGCAACGTTCCAATTTGTGATGAATGTACTGAAAACGATCATAGTGCAGAGGACGATCACGAGCATGTCCCGATCGGCGAGTTTGCGTCGACACTGAAGGAGAGAATCCGATCCCAATTGGCACGAGTTGATGAAAAGTCTCAGGAATGTGATTTATACACATTGGTGCTTGATACCATCGACAAGTCGATGCTCATGCATGATGAAAAGTTCAACATGAAGATAAAGTCGAAGGTTGAACAAGACACGAAACGATGGGAACGAAACGTCAAGGCCACGAGGAACTCATTTCTGAAAAACCGACGTGAAGAAGTTGTTAGACTCCGACAGAAATCGAAAGAGGTGAAGGAGAGCCTAGGCTTGTGCGAGACCAAAGCAAGATCGATGTTAGATAAGGAATCGGGTGATTTGGCCATCTCACTTTCTTTCAATAATCTACAGCCTCTGCAGGAATTAATCAACCAGGTGACGTCAGAGAGACTGGATCTGAGCCTGCTTCAGGAGATCAGAGACTCGGTGTCCCAGCAGCTACATTTCCACACAACTAAAGATGAGCCAAGTCTGGGATCTTTGGTGGTAGCAATCAGGGACAGAAGAAATATCAGCATTCAATCTTGCACCGATGGCCCTTATTCGATGACCATCACAAAAGATGGACGGGTGGCGGTGGTAGCTCAATTTGCAGGGGTCGCATCGCAACCAGTAGTTGATAAGCAGTATTACACTCGTAAGGCTAGTAAGGGTGGATATATCTATCGCAATATCGATATAAAACACTTCCTGATAGGCAGACATTATGCAGTGAGACAGACAAATGTGAAGTATGAGTCCGCCACGCAGTTTGAGCTAGAAAAGAGGGTAACGTGTAGTTTTGCATCACTCACATCACTTTCTGATCTGAGTTTAGTTCTAATGAAATCTGATGATGTCATCACAGTACCGGGTGGTAAGATATCTTCCAGTTTGAAACCGTGTAGCAATTTGCACAGCGTAGCAACAGACCACGCAGACAATATATATGTCGCTGGTGACGGTATGGTTCGTGTCTTGCGCCAGGATGGGGCTTGGCAGAAGTCTATCAATGTAGAGGGTCTATACCCAGTCCGTGTTGCTGTATGTCCTCGTGAGGCCGACGTGATTTTGTTCACTCACGATTCCTCTAAAATCTCTGTTATCGACCACGACGGCAAGATCTTGCGCACGATCACTCGTTCCGAGTGGAAGGAGGTCACGATCGGGTGTGATAACAAGAGACTCATCTACGTCCTCTGGAAGGGATCGAGGGGTCGTCGGACACTCCAGAGATACACACTCGATGAGAATCTTCTGGACACGCTCTTTGAGAACGAAGACCACGGCTGCAGCGCCCTCATACTCTCGGTTTCCCCCGATGGAACCGCAGCAGTCGTGACCAAAACTGGCAAAGATGCAGAAGTGACCCTGGTATCTACGGCCAAAAAGATTACACTTACCTTATCAGCCTGACTTGGTTGAGTGGCGTATTTGGATATGTTGCGTCGGATAACACTTATGACGGGTTTACGGTTTGATCGTGTTGATCTGCTTTCGCATTAAATCGTATATATTATCATGGAATTTGTCAAGTCTCAATTTTTACAAACACGAATTCACAGGAGAATTCTTCTAAGTTTTTCGAGAGCACCGTTTCAGACATGATGTATCATCGAATTTTTGATTTGTGGTTGATTGCTTTTGCATAAATATTTGCACATCGGGAAGTTGGACACCCATTCAGATTCATATGTAAGAGGGTTAACAATATTGTTACAATTCTTAGAAGCATAGTACAGTTACCATTGTAATATAATGATTACATTAATGAATATTTGTATTATTATTGTTCAAAGTTTGCTAAAAGAGTCTATCACATGACTTAGTAAATACAGTACATGCCGCTGCCGTGTTATATTTTTGGATATAACATGGCAATATTACACCCCTGTGTTTGACAGTCAGATGGTAAAACAGTTGTTAAATTTGTTGTCGGGATAATCACGGAATATTCCTACCCTCGGGATTTCAAATGCTATTTTGTGAAGAAAATAAGTCCCTCGACTTCGTCTCGGGACTTATTTACTCTTCCCTCAATAGCATTTAAAATCAGTGATTGGTCTACATAGCGTCATGTGACCAAACATAGTAATGCCCATGGAGAAAAATGTGCTATGCGTGACGTCATTCATGGAATAGTAAATGCTATTCCATGAATGACGTCATAGACGCCGGGTGATCATATTGAGCCCATAGAGATGCGTGTTATAAAACTTCCCTGCGAGAAGAGATCTTATTTTAGCTTGCGAAAGATGCTCGACGAAATTTCTCAAAGAGTTATTTAAAAAGAAATTCAGCATAATTTCACCCGTGAATATCAATAAGTTCCAAAGAATATTCTAGAGATGCATTTCATGTATAACGTAGCGGTATTCGAATTTAAAAATTACGGCAATGGTGCACATTGTGCATCGTTGTCCTTCTGTGGTCGTGACATAATTCGTCATTTAACAATCGGCCGCGGTGTGCACTGCACTAGCTGTATGTAGGAATTATGGATTCCTCGGTGACAGAAAAAGCACTATGTTCTTCGGGTCTACGACCCTCAGAACATAGTGCTTTTCCTGTCACCTCGGAATCCATAATTTCAACTAGAGGCTCTCAGTGCATGGTATATTTGTTTACTATACCCTCCACCGCCATTTAACAACAGTATAATGTGAAATGCATGTGTGTACATCTTAAAGGTGAATACGTAAGTTCTGATATTAATACACCTAGTTAATGATTAAGTTTTGATTTGTTACTTTCGAATATAGACTTTGTTCAGTTTATTGTTTGATTTTCTTCATTAAAAGAAGCTTACAAAATATTTACAATACAGCTATTGTATCACGTCTGTTGAATGAGAAAAGGCCGCTAATTCACTTTTTGTACTTTCGAGATAAACATGTTTAAAATTTGGAAGCCTTGTGTATAGAAACCCACTGTATAGCTCTCTTTATTAAATTTAAAATATGTTATCCAAACAAATTAATAATTACTATCTGAAAATAGAGAAGGCTCGGTTGTTCAAGCTAGTATAGTATGCATGACTCACTTTAGCCAAAGAATTACTGAGCGTCCTTCCAACTCTCACCCGATGAACGTGAGTACTTAATGCATGTTTGTATTAAGGGAAGCTCTGTTTTTCTATATAACTATTATGTTACCGTATACACATTATTTACAAAGTAGTGATTTAAGTAGAGATATGTGAAATGTTCTTCATTTATATATTTATGCATGAATCTGTATATAGGATATTTTCAGTTATATTGATCAATTATTCTGCCTTATTTTGCAAATAATAAAACAAAAATGCGATATGTAGAATAATTATATAATCACCGCCTGTAACGGTTTAGCGTAATATAGGTTTTCCCGCTCAATTTTGCACTTTTTTCAATCGAATTCATTTAGGGTCATTCGAATTCGCGCGTTGCCGCGTAATCGTTGGTATCGGTCTTCCAAATTCCGAAAAGGTGCATGCGAATTCATGCATACGCACACGCTTTCGTGAATAGACACAGAAGTTCATTTATGGGCATTCGAATTCGCGAATGTGCAGCCAACTGTCAACGGCCTTTCGCGAATTCGAATGACCATTGATGAAAAGGTATGCACTTTGTGCAAATTCACTTGCTCCTACGTGATTTTGAACGACTATTTACGAATTCAAATGCTGCTTTGGTACGGCGATCACAAATCGCGCGAATTCGTTTGCTCCTATTATCAATTCGATTGACACAATCGCGAAATTGAGCGGGAAAACCTATATTGGCTGATACTGTACCCGTCTTATTATAGATGCTTTACATTAGTATAAATTATGTTATACATTGTATATTTACATTTTTGTTTAGCCTGTACATGAATTACAGTATCATCGAATGTGACTACGTTCAATTATGTAAACATTTTGTTTGTTGTTTGTTGGATCGTTTTATTTGTATACTATTATCGTTTGCTTTTATATGTACAGTATGTTATACATTGCATTTACATTTTTGTTTAGCCTGAAAATGAAATAATGTATCATCGATTGTGACAACGTTAAATTATGTAAACATTTTGTTTGTTGTTTTTTTGATTTTTTGTTTTTTATTATTATCATTATTGTTTGATTGTATTCCGGCGTTACAATTAAGGTAATACAAAATTGTATTACATGTTTTGTTTTTATATTCAAAGAAAGAAAACCTCTACAACAAAGAAACACCTGCATAGAGAGATTTTTATATTAGAGCTTAGAGATTAAACAAATGTATAGATTAGCTTGATATCCATGGAGGCCTTAACTTTGTATTGATGACGTAGCTAGAAATTAATATTTGTAAGACAAAATAATACATCGAAAATAAAGGCCACTATGTCAATCATTTGTATGTAGGAAATACCATTCAAAACTTATTTTATTGTTAGGAATAATGCAGCATTTCTACAGGAAATATGGTTTCCTTACTATTTTTAAAGATATGTTTGTTTGTTTGGTTTCAATCGTTTTGTTTAATGGTTTAGATACACCTTCTATTTGGCTAGATTAATTTTATATTGCATAATATGGAAATTCAATATTGCATTAGGATTTATTTCAAGTCCTTTATTAGATTCATCTATAAGTCAAAATAGTAAGTTGATTGTAACAAAATAACATTGTTTTGATCTATTTTTAAGGTTTGTTATCACACTGTGGTATAAATTACACTCTGTTTTAGTACAGGAAGTATAGCTTCCATTTTGGCGGGGTGGCCTAGATATATAATATTACAAACTAAAGAGAAATGATTACATACTCTGTCTTTTAAAGCAAATAATTATAATAATCTTTCGATTTATACAGCGCCTAATATGAATCATTTCGCTTTACATTGTTACATTATATAGTTTCTATGGTGAATGATTTACATTTTTGAATTATATCAGTATAAATGTGTTTGTATATTGGTATATTGTAGTGATTTGTTATCTAATTGTGGGGGAAAAACATACAAGTTCCGTTTGTATTTCTGCAGATTGTTTTATTAGAGTTTTTTAATTTGTTTTACCATTTGTGTTGGGCATGATTATAATCATGAGATTTATGTTTTATATTTATTATCAAATTGAGAAGAAATAGTTACATCATATCACTCTATATAATGATAGTTTACATGTTGAAATATTAAATTTGTTGCACTTTATATATCGATATTAGGGGTATATATTTAGATAACATATACATTTACTGCATGACGTTCTGGGCAAATTGCATTCCAGCGTCTAAGACCCCGTTTACAGTGAAAAAAAAGGCCGAGCCGCGCTCGGCCGCCGCGGCTCGGCCCGGCCTTCTTTTCACTGTAAACGCTCAAAAGGCCAAATGCGGTACCAAAAGTGGCCGCGCATTTGGCCCCGCTCTATTTATTTACTACTTCTATGCTCTGCAATGTGACCCCGGCGCGCCCCCAAAATAATCGTTTGTTTACATGCAGAGCGCCACTAGGACAAAATATTGAAAGGGCGGCCGGGCCGAGCCTGCCACTGTAAACGCACAAAATTGGGGGGCCGAGTACCGCAATTTAGGCCGGCCTCGGCCCGGGCTCGGCCCGGCCCGGCCCTGCACTGTAAACGGGGTCTAAAACGTGTACATTATCATAACAAACTTGTAAATGAAAATGAGCAAAGACAGATAGGCTTCGCCGGGAATCGAACCCGAGACTCCCGGATTGCTAGACCTGGATCGCTAGACACTACCATCGAGCCACATAGACCCATAAATCAATTTCCTTTATGTTTGAATTGAAATAAACTTGTAGTTAAACAGCGCTCGAATAAATGGTAGAAAGGTATCTAATCGGTTATTTTTGTGGGCTGTTTTCAGTCATTCAAAGAGCAGCCATGAACTAATTTATTTTACAAACTTTGCTTCTTTTTGGTTCCCCCACATTTTACAATATATTACAATATTAATTAGTGGTTATGCTATATCTATAGTGTTAGTCTTTTGAACATTTTATATTGTATTTTGTTATTGAATATGTTGTTCGTTTGTATTTTTACTTGTGCACCAAAAATATAATTTGTGAAATATGGAAATGAAATGCAAATCAAACAATTTCCAAATGTATATATGTGGAGCCCACTTTGGAAAATTCACCAATTTATACACACAAATTATAATTGAGTGTGATTGCTTTTTTAGATTAATAACTCAATAGAGAAATTATCAGAATCAGATTAACGCCAGTTTTGTATAGTTTCAATACAATGTAGGCTTTGTGAATTACTGTGTGTTTTTCATTGCATATCGTGAATACAGTCATAGAAACGCCCCCAATTTCAATTCGAGTTGATTTCTTTATATGGATATACAATATGTTAGCTGTTCCTGGACAGAATTTGCTCAGGCAAAGTTTGTTTGATCATAGCAATGATTTTATAGCTTAGGGGATACACTTATTTTGTCTGTATCTCGGGAAAATATCTAATTAAGCACCCTCTCGACCAGAACTGTTATATCCCTTTAATTAGTTTACTGTACCGGCATTCCTATATACTGGAAAAAATAAGATCCATGATTTTCAATTTTCTCTAAACTGAGTTCAGTTCGGGAGCTATTAAAGTCTATTCCGTAAGATCCCGGCATACTTTTGTGGTACAAATTTGTAATTATGATAAAAGACTTATGATCTCAACAATAAAATGCATTATGGTAACACACATGGAAGTTTATTCAAGTGTGTTTTTTATTGTCCATCTATAAAGAAGAAACGTGTTTTGGTACACGTATACACTGTACATTTGGATAGACAATGAATGAAAGTAAATAGTCATTATAAATTGCCAAAATTTGAGAAAGAATATGAATACATAATGGCTTAGACCCTTGACAACGGGAATCGGGTGGGTTGTGTACATAGTCTCTGGGGATTTTAGAAACTCGTCGGGAACGGGTCATCATTCAGTTATGACATTTTTTCAAGTAAGAACAAAAACTGGTTCCACGTCTAATTATTGACACTGAATAAAAACGCAATGACGAAAATCTCACGCAATGACCAACATCTCATAATTATTTACTGATATATTTGTTACAATTGCATGAGGGCATATATAATGATTTTTTTCTATCTAAATAAAGGACTTTTAAAACAATTATTGGGATTTGTGTGCATCCGACTGAAGAAAGGTGAAACTTATTAAAGGGATCTAGTAACTTTGTTAACATGTGCAAAAAGTGATGAGTGGTTGATAAAGTGTATATTGTTGTTATCCGATATGTCCAGTGGGAGTTGTGTGAACATTTCAAGTTAAATGGACGTTATATGGCCGAGTAATGAGCAGAAAAGCAAAGTGATATTCACTTAATACTCATTGCACTCACTTTGTACACGGTTTTGACGATCCATTGGATTATTCTACATCTGTACACTTCAATCGTACATATTTTTTTAACGAAAGGAAAATTTGAAAAACCAAAACCTGTCCCATAATTTTATTGTTAATACGAACACAACAAGGTATGAGGGAACCGCTAGATTCCAATTGGATTTTGATGATTTGGACAATGTTACTTAGTCCCTTTAAAGTGAACAATTTGTTTTAGCATTAATCATGTTAATGGTATATTACAAAACAGCCAGTATAAAATTATATTAAAACCTGCCTTGAATACAAATGGATGTGCAGTTGTGTGTTCATACGTGTTTGTTCGCGTGTGTAAGTGTATGTATGGGTGCATGTATGCGTGTGTGCACATGTATGTATGAGTGCGTGTATGCGTGTATGTATGTATGTATGTATGTATGCATGTGTGTGTATGTATGCGTGCACTTGTGCGTGTATATATATGTGTGTGTGTGTGTGTGTGTGTGTGTGTGTGTGTGTGTGTGTGTGTGTATGTGTGTCTGTGTGTTTGTTCGTGTGAGTATGTGTTCGTGTAACAATATATCAGTTGGGCAATTCCGGATGAGAGAAGCCAAAAATGGAAAATTCAAAAGTTTATGAAATACAATTTCAAAGCATGTTTTGGGTGGACAACGTCCTATATATTAGTGAATAGAAGACCGTTTGTGAATAACTTAATCCTTTTTTCTGAAAGCAATGGTTGAACTTTTGAGGTTTTCTAGGCTTCAGAATTGAAAAAAATGACTAAATTTAATAACAAATCAATAAATCATTGATCCCTGAACTTATTCCTTTGTATACTTTGCAGTTATACTAATATATGGATAATCTTCTTATTTTGTAAAGCACTTGTTCTAAACGGAACCAATATTTGCAGGACAGAATAACAAAATCTACTCCAATTTGTATGTAATTGCGTTACCAATATTGCAAGAAAGTTTTTTTAAAGAACTTAAATATTAGTGAATTATTCTGTAATTGTAAACCCAATGCTAAAATATGTGTCCTTGAAACCCCAAACACCCAATTCTTTAATATCTTAACCCATTCCTATGAAAACATCGGTAACGGAATTACATGGTAACGGAATTACACCGGTAACGGAATTACATCGGTAAGGGACGCACCATTTAATTTACTTTAAAGTGGGTAGGAAGTTTTTGAAAGAAAGAATATCCACCCACTATACAGGGGGGAAAACAAAATCTACCTACTGATGAGTAAAAAACTAAATTATGAATATAAAGGAAGAAATCAAATAAGAAAGACTTTACCGCCTTCGGCAGGACAAGAAAACAATATTGCAGTCTTTGGCAAGAACAAAAAAAATAGATCACCCAACCCCAACTCCCTCCCCTTGTTGAAGTCTAAAGACTGCAGGTGGTATTGATGAAGCTAGTGTCCAAGATAACATCAAGAACAGTAGTGATGGAAAAGGTAACAACACAGAAATTAGTAATGTCGACATCAACTAACACATGGAGGACCTAAAATGGAAATGGGTGGTAGTTCAATACTGCAAAGAAAACAATGCCAAATATTAATCGGGCAAGTGATGGAGGCTGTGGATAGTAACATTACTGTCAAATTCCTGAAACAAACATCACTCAGAGAAGTATGTTTGGCCTGTAGTAGATGACTTTGGCCCAAATTCTCACCAGTGGCTCAACTTGAGATTGGCCTAAAAAGACCAAGACTACCGGTAACACTTTGCGGTAGCGGGAGTGTTGTGTAGGTTCTATGTTTCCCAGAAAGTTTCATCTCATTATCCAGTCAATATCTTGCTTCTGCTTCAAAGTATAAAGACAATGGGCTCTTTGAAATTCGGTCAATATTTTATGCTGGTCACCTGTAAATTTCCAGGATGATCCTGGATGCAATTTAATTTGGCTGATGACAGACTATACTATGAATACATTTTAAAGGGCCCATTGTCCTGTTCCCTATAATCAGAACTCAAGGGATTGACTGGATAACGAAGGGAAACTATTAAAATATCATAGCACCATAGGAACTATACAATAGGTCTTCTGGTGAATATTGTTACCGGTAGTCTTTGTCTTTTTAAGCCAAAATCAAGTTGAGCTACTGAATGAGAATTCAGGCCAATGTACATTAGTCACAGGTCTTAGATATAAGAGCCACAAACAGACAGAATATAATTATACACTCTCCTTCATATAAATACATGTATCTTGCTAACTTATTCCCTGGCTTTTAAATGTAGCTTGCCAGTATTATTGTTGATGAATTCAAGTTCAGACAATAAGATTGAACTCTATCCTTGCTGGCCATTCCACTTGCCAGTATTGTAACATACTTTGTTAGTACAATTTGTAAATAAGTTTAGGATTTTTAAAACTTGAACAACTGTAATATCAAGTTGTACATATTGTGCAATGCAAAATATACTACAAGCAATTAAAGAACCTAAAGAATACAACGTTGACACTTATTCTATAGTTGATGACTTGAAACATAGGTCTGCCGAAAAAAAAATCCATGAAAATAAACACAGTAGTGATTTGAGACTAATTTCCCGATGCCAAATCTCACTTAGCAGCCAGTTTACGCCCCACCCACATGTAGGGTCCGGAATCGGCAGCGTGATTGCCATGTGATTGACAATTCATCGGCTTACGTCATGACACGTCATCTACAGAATTAAGTTCATTAGTCCGTTCTTTAGATGACATCACATTTTGGCAATTTAAAAGAGGCGTGCCCAGGAAAATTAGATATTTACTTATTACCCCAAAATTGATTGATTTCATTAGAAATGACTACCAAATTCGTTTTCTTCGGGAAAAATTACATGTAGAGAGCCAAATTGTGAAAATTAGGCCATCTACACGCTGTAGTTCCTTTAATTGTATCAGTGATACATGTATCAAGTTGATCTCTGACTATGAATTAATGTTCTTGTACATGTTATGCTTGCCAATTTATTATGTCCAAATTGCAAAAAGTATATGACGTGTACATGATCAAAAAAGTGTCTTGGTAGTATTTTCAGTGGCAGTGATTTTTGTCAAATGGATGGGTTTAATTTAGAATTTTAGTAGATCTATGGCATTGACATCAATTGGTCTAATAGCAAATATTATATAGATATCCTCAATGAGCCACAAACAGACAGAAGAGATACACTTTTCTTCATATAAATACTTGTAGCATGCTAATTAGTTCCCTCACTGGCTTTTAACTTCCCAGAATTGTTGTGATGGCTTAATTGGTAGGTATTAAAATTCAGACAATAGGATTGAACCCTATCCTTGCTGGCCATTTAACTTGCCAGCATGGTTACATACTTTGTTAGTACATGTCCAATGTAAATAAGTCTAGAGGGTTTTTCTGAATACTAACATCAAATTGTACACATTGTGCATTGCATGATACAAGCAATTCCTGGTATCCTTGATACATGCATCACTTGACATCTGACTATGTAAACAAAGACTGACTTGAATTTCGCAAACACAAATAATTATTTTTTTTAGAAATTTCACATTGCGTTACCAAATTAACAAATTAAGCAGGTGTATTCATAAAATACTTTATAATTTGGCATAAAAGTATCTTGCATTTTGGTTGTTATAAATGTTTGAACATCAAAATAACATTTGAAGGGATTTCAGCTTATCTGGTGTTCAAGAAATTTGATTTTTAAGGTACATTTCAGAAGGCGTAATTCCGTTACCATTTTCGTAATTCCGTTACCGCTGCCATTTTTGGAAACATGGTCGGTTACGACAAAACAAGATGAACATAAAGGACAAAACTAATGCTATCATAAAGTTGACACCACAAGCAATGAACTTTAAAGTAAATCTACTCAAAATGTCTTTTAAATTTCAGAGGAATTCGTGTGAAAGTTGAAGGTGGGAAAAAAGGGCCCATTCTCTGCCGTAATTCCGTTACCGACGTATCATACGTGCTAACTCTTTTCTCATGTATGGAATTTCCATATTTTTGTTTCTATATGACAGCAGGTATATCTCCAGAACTTATTAAAGTGTTGATAAACCTTTAGGTCATAGGACTAATCCATATTATGAAAAAGTATAAGCAAAATTTCTCTGAATTGTAATTCCGTTACCGCGGAATTGCCCATTTACAACAATAATGCACTAGCGTCTGTCTGTTCATTAGCTAGATCTATTTATGGATGTATTTATCAATAAAATTATTTACTTATTTCGAATGTTTATACACATTGATACGTTTTTCGGAATAACAAGTTGATTTTGTATTACTCATTTCTTTATTTAAGATAATGAACTTTACATTTGCACCAGGTCCACCGTCATTTATGACAGTGGCAAATATTACATACACATACACACAGGACAAAGTAATTTTATATTTAAAGGTAACGTTGAGTATTGGTCAAACTTTACTTTAGTAACCAAAACCTGCACGATTACGGTACAAACTAATAGTTATAACTTCACCATGCTCGAAAAGTATACACAATTACAAACGACAAAGTAAAACCCCTGTTATCATTCAAAAAAGAGCCGTTACAACTCACGAGTCAAATTAACTCTAGAGAGAAGCGCTAGCGTTCTAGGTCCTCCTAATACGGGACTGTAATGGGCGGTAATAGTTACCGCGGCCATCGAGATCATCTTTCGTTTAAAATTCTGTTCGGAGTCGCGCTAACACGCGGAGAGAAGTCGAGGAGGCGCATAAATCACTGATTTTTAGCGGAATGGAGGGAAAATCATAATTTTAATCCAACCGATAGTTGGATCACATAATGGAGAGTGAATTGGTGGTAAGTACCGTATCATATGTATAGTTTTAAGCACAATTAGCGTGCTTACAAATATTAATTTTCAGTCCCGTATTAAGAGGACCTATAACGCTTGCGCCTCGCGCTAGCGTTCTCTAAAAAGTGATGTCCGGAAGTCAATCACTTTTATATAATATTTTGAAAGCAAATTTCACAACAATTAGAGCATTTGAATGGGAATTATAATTATTTCCCATGTTTTTTTTCGATGATCTTTCATATGGAATTGAAATCAACCAAATCCGTTACAATTAATTATGGGGGGGGGGGGCACTTCGGAAAATACCAATACTCAACGCTCCCTTTAATTGTATTATTCAAGTACACAAATCAAAATACACAGTAATATCATTCATAGTGAAATGCATCGAAACATTTAAAATCACACTTCCGTGATCATTTTTGACAATCATGTTATCATTTGCACCACTCTCAATTGAAAGAAACTGTGGTAAAACACATCTAATTACAGCAATTATGTTGCAATTACAAGCCGACTCTATATCTAATATACATCACTATGGAAACCAGTAGTTGGTGGAGAGCATTATATTGATTGCTCGTTCGTCGGATGACAAATTACTGTAGTAGAATTAAATTCCGGCGAAAAACATTAGCCCCGCTGACTAAAATTTGCCCGTATACAAGCGAGCGAGGTAACCATGTGACCACATGTGACCATGGTAACGTGCGCAATCATCGAATCTGAATCGATATGAACATGTAAGGCGTATCCATATTGCATTCGAGATCAACAACATTGTGGGATCACGGGTCTATCGCTATACTTTTGCCATTTTAGCCATTTAAGATAAATTATGATTACATTTATAGCTGTAATTAGATGTGTTTTACCACCGCATTATTTACAGCTCAATATTGGACACTACTCCTGTGCTATGACGGGTTCCAGGATCACTTGTGGCGAGTTTGATGCATTTTGTACCGGAGTAAGCTGCTGAAAATTGAAGATATCATCAAATAACAAATTTCGTTCTTTTATGGTCTAATACTACTAGTAATCCTGGTAATTTAATGTGGACGATATGTAGAGACATTTGGATGTGAACTGCACGGATTATGAGGACACTGTGGAATAAATGCACTGCGACTCGTTACGCCGATTATTGTTCTACGAGCGAACTTATCACAGTAGGTATCTGCGTGTCACATACACAAATACACATGCAACTACGCATAAAACATACATACAAACAAACATACATACATACGTACATACTAACACACTCACAAACATCACATCACCTACGCATGCACGCACACACACATTCGTCGCTGGGCAATAAAAAGGGCAAAATGGCCGATATTATCGTCAAATATCGATTTTGTTTTTATTTTATTTTCAGATAGAGTTCTTTAAAACCTATCCGATGATAGATTTAGAATTCCCATATGTGCCCCACTTTTTGAGAAAATCAAAAATAACAAAAGGACAAAATGACAAAATTGCGCGTATTTGGGCAACAAAAAGGACAAAATCGTTTTCACGAACTGCCGAGAGGTGTTATTTGGTTAAGAATCAATGTATAACGAATGAAATGTGTTATTTTACTACTTTTCCGTAAGAATATAGCATTGATCACAATATCCGCACATGCGTACGGCCACAAGTTTAACCAATTTTAATTCAAGTGACTACGAAATAACCCTTGCATGTTTGGCATACACGACTAAACGCGCATATTATATGGGCAATAAAAAGGACAAAAATGGATTTGCCCTTTTAGCTGCCCATTATTGCGCCAAGTCGCGCGCATTGCCTGTGCATTATCAATGCGCGTAAAAGGGCAATTCGCGTTTTGTCCTTTTTCATGCCCAATATCGACGCGATATCGTGCATGTAAAAAGGGCAAATTCAGAAATGCGTAAATAACTCCGTTAAAAAGAACTGAGCGTAGGCCAAATTAAACGACTTGATCGCTTTATAGCCTACATTACTGTTTCACTTAACAATATTACTGGATTTGGCATTTGAAAAATATAATTGCCCAAAATGTCAAAATGTTGTTCCTTCCAAAAAATTAAGTATCGTTTTTTGCTATCGATACCGTCAATTTGTCCTTTTAATTGCCCAGCGGTCATGTATGCACGTCGCACACAAACACGCTCGCGTGCACACATAAATACAAACAATTAAACACACACACAATCATACTTGCATGGATCAAACAATAAATTTGACTCGATCCAAAATAAAAGACGAACTCTCATTCCAAGCTAGCTAGGTCTATTCGGACGAACAATATTTGTTTGGTGTTGAAATACACATAACATACGCAAAAAATACAAGCTTAAAGGGATAGTTGAGTTTTGGTATAGAAGGCGCTACACAAAATAATTTTTTTGTGAGATAATGAAAAACTGAGTGTCAAATTCGAAAAAGCATACAATTTTAATGACAGAATAAACTTTATTTGATCAAAATCGGTTCAGAAATGGCTGAAATATCCATAAACATAACCATTTGTAATAAATGAGGGGCCCCACATTTATTCCATAATTTTGGACTAGCCGTTACATTTTTTTTGTTAATGCTTCCTCTTTTCAAAAATTTACGAAAGAGGTTTTTAAATAGTTGTTGATTATCTTAATCACTATTTCAGCAAAACATCACATGCACAATATTTTATTTAAAATGGTTGAAACCGATGAGGGTTTAGAGAACTCCCTTTTGAGTTTTAACGGCTTTTTAAAATGATAACGGGCTTTTTACTTAGTCATTAGTAATTTTGTATTCCTTTCGAGCATGCTGGAGTTATAACTATCAGTGTGTAATGTAATAGTGCAGGATTTGCTTACTCAAATTCAGTTTGACCAAAACTGTACTCTCTTTACACAAACTCAACTATCCCTTTAAAGGGATGGTTTTGTTTTGGCAAACATAATTTTAGTAACTAAAACTTGTAATTTGTCATTAAAAACTAATAGTTATAATTCATTGATGCTTGAATGGTTGTAAAAAATTATGAACAGTTAAGGTTACAGGGCGATTTTTATTTATAAAGCAGTCGTTAACACTAGAGGGCGCCCTCAAGACACATCAATTTTCAATCAATTTGTCAATAAAAACAAAATTAATATGATGTTTCGTTAAATAATGTGTCAATAAAGAGATCATCAAGTCATCAACACACTTAAAAATCTATTTTAGTATATTTTCAAAATTTTGCAGGATTTTAAAATAATTATGTTGATAAATTATTGAATCAAACTTGATCCCCAGCAAAATATATGATTTCTTGGTCAATTTCGTAAGTTGGCTACACGAATTCAATTTGTGTGCATTCAATTTCGCCAATTTTGTCACCGCAGCTGTATTTTGTAGTTTCAATTCGTTTTTAGCATTTGAATTCATACAACGATCATTCGATACCATTAATTTCTGTTAGCATTCGATTTAAACCGTGTTCCTATTTCGTAAAAATGTCATTCAATTTAAACCGATAACATTCGTAATTACGCAATACCGCCTCTTGTGAGAAAAGGGATGTTAATATCATCTTTTTATTTTACAACTCTTCAGTTTTATTCGAGGGACAACGAGCAAAGTTAAAATGAGTGGTTCAACATCTCACGTTCAGATCATCGCAGATTGTGTCTTATTATTGTTGAAAACAGACGTTGCTTGGGCACTATTGAAAATTGAAACTTTGTATGTCAATTAAACCGTTTTGTAGATGCTGGCCTGATGAAGATCTGTCCTGAAGTATTCTAGTCCTGAACAAGTTGGAGAGCGATGTCCGGAACGTAAGACTACTAAGACATTTCATGAACTCACTGCGATGTGCGACATTTCCAGTTCACCCCAGAAGACTTTGATCATTAGTTTGACCTTTTGCATGCTGTATTTAACCAAATGCAATCGTGCATATTGCAATATTCCTGCTCCATTCGAGGGACGATGAGCATTTGATATTCATATCCCGGTAGTTTATGTGTAATGAAGACTGTACGGAAGTATTCTAATCCTGATAAAATACTGTAGTTGATCGACGGAACGAAAAAATGCTGAAAGAGATATTTTCGTGAACTCGCTATGATATTTTCAGTCCATCCTCAGAAGACAGTGAAAACTAGTATGCCCTTTTGCGCCTTCTTTGAACATGTGTCGTCGTTAACTTTGACGAACTCCAGCATTCAACTCTCTGCAACATACGATGTACCCATTGTTTAAGACCTCCAAGTTGAACAAGTGACATTGTGAACATTAATTGATGGATTCCGGTCTAATTTTTTGTGACATATGGATCTGATTATAAAGAACTAGGTATATGTTTGTGTAATTTTAATTATTATCCTACAAAAATCAATTACTTGAAGGTTACTTCTGACATGTTGTCATTTGCTTGCCATTCGTTACCCAAATTTTGACTCTATAAATATTTAGTACACGTTACGCTGTAAGTTATGGGATTTGGTTCAAATCTGCGAAAAAGAATGTTATACTACATTATCCTCAACATGTCGTCGTCTGTACGATTTCCAAGGTAAAGTTCTTGCTAGTCAAAAGGCCTACTGTGAAATCGTGATGTGTACGAATCACAATGTGTTATTGCTTTTGAGAAAAGAAGAAACTATTTCTTCCATTAAAATATTATGAATTAAAACTAATTACTTTCCATTTTGAAGACTTAAAGAGTTCCTACATTTAGGGTAGTAGTGAATAATTTTCGGTTAACATAAATACATATTAGTTTTCTTCCTATAAAACACCAACATCATTATATTATGTAAACCTTTTATGAATTCTTAGCCGTAATACGCTACTCATAGATCCACAGACAATGGCTGCCAAGAGTTTGTTCTCATTGTCAGAGAAGTTAGAGGAAGAACTTAAGTGTGCCATTTGCTTTAATCGATTCAAGAACCCGAGAGCATTGTCCTGTCTGCATTGTTTCTGTGAGAAGTGTCTCGAAAAGTTCAGGACAGAGAAAGGCAGCGCAGGTTCCCTACGATGTCCAGTGTGTCAAAAGGTGTCAGATATACCCGAGGGAGGTGTCACTGCTTTGACGCTAGATTTCCGGGCGATGAAGCTCCTTCAGGTTCTTGAGGACGAAGAAGTGAAACAAGACACCAAGTCATGTGATGTCTGTGGGAGAACCCAGACGGATGGAAACCAGCCTCATGGATTCATCCACTGCTCCGAGTGCGCACAGACGATGTGTCAGCAATGTGGTTATACTCACAGTAAGATGAAGGGAACTCAGAACCATACCGTGACAGCTGTTCCAGAGCAAGAGCTGATGAAGGGAGTGGAAGGCAGCGGTGCGAAAGGCTGCAAGAAAGGCGACGTCGAAGGTGGTCTCTCAACATTTTGTCAGAATCACGCGGAGATGAAGTTGCGACTCTTCTGCACTGTTTGCAACGTCCCAATTTGTGATGAATGTACTGAAAACGATCATCGTGCAGAGGACGATCACGAGCATGTCCCGATCGGCGAGTTTGCGTCGACACTGAAGGAGAGAATCCGTTCCCAGTTGGCGCGTATTGACGAAAAGTCGCAAGAATGCGCCTCATTTATTTCAATGCTTGATACCGTCGACAAGTCGATGCTAATGCAGGAGGAAATGGTCAACAAGAAGATCAAATCGATGGTTGAACAAGAGACGAAACGGTGGGAACTAAACGTCAAGGCCACAATGAACTCATTTCAACGAAACCAACGTCAAGTACTTGTAAAGCTCCGACAGAAATCGAAAGGGGTGAATGAAAGCCTAGGCCTGTGCGAGTCCAAAGCAAGAACGATCCTGGAACAAGAGTCGACTGATGTGGCCATTGCACTTTCCTACAAGAATCTACAACCTCTGCAGGACTCAATCAACCAGGTGACGTCAGAGAGACTGGATATGAGACTGCTTCAGAAGATCAGTGAATCGGTGTCCCAACAGCATTTTCACTCAGCAAGTGACGAGCCAAGTCTTGGATCTTTGGTGATGGCAATCAGGGACATAAGAAACATCAGCATTCAATCTTGCACCGATGGCCCTTATTCGATTACCTTCACGAAAGATGGACGGATGGCATTGGTAGCTGCATTTCAAGGAGTTAAATCAGAACCAGAAGATAGCATATATTACTTGAAGAATAGGCTAATAGACAGAGCAGAACACTTTCTTGTTGGCAAATATTATGCAGTAAGACAGACAAATGTGAAATATGAGTCCGCCACGCATTTTGAGCTAGAAACGAGAATAACGTGTGGTTATGCATCAATCGTATCACTTTCTGATCTACGTCTAGTGCTAATGAAATCTAATGATGTCATCACACTACCGGGTGGTAAGATTTCATCCAATTTGATACCGTGTGACCAGTTGCAAAGCGTAGCAACAGACCACGCAGACAATATATATGTCGCTGGTGACGGTATGGTTCGTGTCTTGCGCCAGGATGGGGCTTTGCAGAAGTCTATCAATGTAGAGGGTCTTAACCCAGTCCGTGTTGCTGTATGTCCTCGTGAGGCCGACGTGATTTTGTTCACTCACGATTCCTCCAAGATCTCTGTAATTGACCGGGACGGTAAGATCTTGCGCACGATCACTCGTGCCGAATGGAAGGAAGTCGCGATCGGCTGCGACAACGAGAGACTCCTCTACGTCCTCTGGAAGGGATCCAGTGGTAGTCGGACACTCCAGAGATACACACTCGATGGAAATCTCCTGGACACGCTCTTTGAGAACGAACAACACGGCTGCAGCGCCCTCATGCTCTCGGTTTCCCCCGATGGGACCGCAGCAGTCGTGACAAAAACTGGCGAAGGTGCTGAAGTGACCCTGGTATCTACGGCCAAAAAGATTACACTAACCTAATCAGCCTGACTTGGTTGAATGACGTATATCTGTTGCGTCAGTTAACAGTTAACACTGACGACGAGTTACAGTATACGGTTTGATCATGTTGATCTGCTCTTGCATAAAATCGTGAATAGCATCATGAAATTATAAAAGCACGCTCCTGTCAATTCGTGTTTGTAAAAATCGAGACATTGTCTCGATTTTTACAAACACGAATTGACAGGTACGTGCTTCTATCAGGTATTTAGAGAGCACCTTTTCAAACATGATGAATCATCGAAATTTCGATTGAGGATTTCTTGCTTTTGCGTAGTATGGACATTTGCGCCTCGGTGAGCTATAGGCACCCATTCAAATATATACACTAGTATGAGAAGGGCATAAATGAGATTTGAGATGGTTCTCAATTCTTAGAGGCATAGTGAATTTACCGTGGAAACATAGTTGTAACTTTGTTTGCCATTATGTTTCGAAGTTTGCATAACTTTATAGAGATGTTTTATTTGAAAGCTATGGTATTTGTTCAGTGAATGGATGTTTGTGCGCACTAACGGTGAATACATACATTGTGAGTTTAATGCACATGGTTAATGGTTAAGTTTTGAGTTGAATCTAGATTTGTTCAGTTACATATATATTTTGTGATTGTCGTCATTAAATGAAGCCGATGTATACATTATGTATTCATCTATTGTATCACGTCGGTTGACTGAGAAAAGGGCGCTAATTCACTTTTCGTACTTTCAAGATTATCATGTAATCAGTGTTAGGGACCTTTGTAGAAAACCCACTTTATAGCTCTCGTTTGTAAATTAACAATATTTTATCCAAAAAATAAACAATTATTATCTGAAAAAAGAGAGGGTTCGGTCCTACAAGCTAGTATATGCATAACTCACTTTAGCCAAATCATTACTGAACGCCCTACTAACTCTGACCCGATGAAGGGGCACGTAGTACCTAATGATGTTTGTAATCAAGTGAAGCTCTTCTTTTATACAAATTATTCACAAAGTAGTGATTAATGAGATAATCCAATGTTCTTCATTTATATTCATGCATGAATCTGTATATAGCATATTTTCAATTATATTGATCAATTATTATGCCTTATTTTGCAAATAATAAAACAAAAATGCGATATTTAGAATAATTATATAATCACCGCATATAACGTTTCGGCGGAATATTGGCTAATACTATACTCAGCTTCTTCATTGGCTAAACTTGTTTTTATTAAAGATGCTTTACATTCGTATATGTTATACATTGTATACATGTATTTACATTTTTGTTTAGCCTGTACATGAATTTATACAGTATCATCGAATGTGACTACGTTAAATTCTGTAAACATTTTGTTTAATGTTTGTTTGATCGTTTGATTTGTATTACTATTATTGATTGATTTTATTCCGGCGTTAATAATACAAAAATTGTATTACAAGTGTTTATGTTGTTTTTATATTCAAAGAACGAAAACCTCAACAACAAAAACTGCAACAAAAAAACTGCAACAAAAAACAACAAAAAATCTGCATAGAGAAATGTTTATATTAGAGCTTAGAGATTAAACAGATGTATAGACGTAGCTAGAAATTAATATTTATAAGACAAAATAATACATCGAAAATAAAGGCCACTATGTCAATCATTTGTATGTTGGAAATACCATTTAAAGCTGAGTTTATTTGTTAAGGATAATGCAGTAGTTCTAGAGGAAATGTGGTGTCCTTGCTATTTTTAAAGATATGTTTGTTTGTTTGGTTTCAATCGTTTTGTTCAATGGTTTAGATACACCTGCTATTTGGCTAGATTACTTTTCTATTGCATAAAATGGAAATTCAATATTGCATTAGGATTTATTTCAAGTCCTTCATGAGATTCATCTATAAGTCAAAATAGTAAGTTGATTGTTACAAAATAACATTGTTTTGATCTATTTTTAAGTGTTTTTTTTATCACACTGTGGTATAAATTACACTCTGTTTAAGTACAGTAAGATGGTAAGTATAGCTTCCATTTTGGCGGGGTGGCCTAGATATATATATAATATTACAAACTAAAGAGAAATGATTACATACTCTGTCTTTTAATGCAAATAATCATAATAATCTTTCGATTTATACAGCACCTAATATGAATCATTTCGCTTTTGCATTGTTACATAATATAGTTTCTATGGTGAAGGATTTACATTTTTGCATATTATAAATATAAATGTGTCTATATATTGGTATATTGTAGTGGTTTGTTATCTAATTGTGGGGGGGGGGGGGGGGGGAACATACAAGTTCAGTTTGTATTTCTGCAGATTTTTTTTTATTTAGGGTTTTTAAATTTGTATTAGCATTTTTGTTGGGCATGATCTAATCATGAGATTTTTGTTAAAGATTTGTTATCAAACTGAAAAGAAATAGTTACATCATATTACTCTGTATAATTATAGTTTTCATGTTGAAATATTAAATTTGTTGCTCTTTATATATCGATATTAGGGATATATTTTTAGACAACATAATACATTTACTGTAAAAGTTCTGGGCAAGTTGCATTTCAGTGTCTAAAACGTGTACATTATCATTACAAACTTGTAAATGAAAATTAGCAAAGATAGATAGGCTTGGCCGGGAATCGAACCCGAGACCCCCGGATTGCTAGACCCGGATCGCTAGACACTACCATCGAGCCACATAGACGGGTGTATAAATGGGGACCGGTAGGAGGTGAAAGCCTTTATGTGAACGATCTTCTTGAGCCCACTGAGCGCTTGGAAGGAATACTCCCCAGGGAGTGGAGATGGTGCACACACTGTGTGCTGGTTTGCATTGTATCCTATGACCGGGGTAATAATTAATTGTAAAGCGCTTAGAGATGATTATCAATCGTGATAGGCGCTATATAAATCGTGTGTATTATGATTATTATAGACCCATAAATCAATTTCCTTTATGCTGGAATTTAAATAAACTTGTATTTAAACAGTGCTCGAATAAATGGTAGAAGGGTATCTAATCGGTTAAATTTGTAGGGTGTTTTCAGTCATTCAAAGAGCAGCTTTGAACTAATTTATTTTACAAACTTTGCTTCTTTTTGGTTCCCCCATATTTTACGTTATGTTACAATATTAATTAGTGGTTATACTATATCTATTGTGTGTTAGTCTTTTGAACATTTTATATTGTATTTTGTTATTGAATATGTTGTTTGTATTTTTACTTGTGCACCAAAAATATAATTTGTGAAATATGGAAATGAAATGTAAATCAAACAATTTCCAAATGTATATGTGGAGCCCACTTTGGAAAATTCACCAATTTACACACACAAATTATAATTGAGTGTGATTGCTTTTTTAGATTAATAACTCAATAGAGAAATTATCAGAATCAGATTAACGCCAGTTTTGTATAGTTTCAATACAATGTAGGCTTTGTGAATTACTGTGTGTTTTTCATTGCATATCGTGAATACAGTCATGGCAACGCCCCCAATTTCAATTCGAGTTGATTTCTTTATATGGATATACAATATGTTAGCTGTTCCTGGACAGAATTTGCTCAGGCAAAGTTTGTTTGATCATAGCAATGATTTTATAGCTTAGGGGATACACTTATTTTGTATGTATCTCGGGGAAAATATGTAATTAAGCACCCTCTCGACCAGAACTGTTATATCCCTTTAATTAGTTTACTATACCGGCATTCCTATACAGGAAAAAATAAGATCCATGATTTTCAATTTTCTCTAAACTGAGTTCAGTTCGGGAGCTATTAAAGTCTATTCAGTAAGATCCAGGCATACTTTTGTGGTACAGATTTGTAATTATGATAAAAGACTTATGATCTCAACAATAAAATGCATTATGGTAACACACATGGAAGTTTATTCAAGTGTCTTTGTATTGTCCATCTATAAAGAAGAAACGTGTTTTGGTACACGTATACACTGTACATTTGGATAGACAATGAATGAAAGTAAATAGTCATTATAAATTGCCAACATTTGAGAAAGAATATGAATACATAATGGCTTAGACCCTTGACAACGGGAATCGGGTGGGTTGTGTACATAGTCTCTGGGGATTTTAGAAACTCGTCGGGAACGGGTCATCATTCAGTTATGACATTTTTTCAAGTAAGAACAAAAACTGGTTCCACGTCTAATTATTGACACTGAATAAAAACGCAATGACCAAAATCTCACGCAATGAGCAACATCTCATAATTATTTACTGATATATTTGTTACAATTGCATGAGGGCATATATAATGATTTTTGTCTATCTAAATAAAGGACTTTTAAAACAATTATTGGGATTTTTGTGCATCCGACTGAAGAAAGGTGAAACTTATTAAAGGGATCTAGTAACTTTGTTAACATGTGCAAAAAGTGATGAGTGGTTGATAAAGTGTATATTGTTGTTATCCGATATGTCCAGTGGGAGTTATGTGAACATTTCAAGTTAAATGGACGTTATATGGCCGAGTAATGAGCAGAAAAGCAAAGTGATATTCACTTACTCATTGCACTCACTTTGTACACGGTTTTGACGATCCATTGGATTATTCTACATCTGAACACTTCAATCGTACATATTTTTTTAACGAAAGGAAAAATTTGAAAAACCAAAACCTGTCCCATAATTTTATTGTTAATACGAACACAACAAGGTATGAGGGAACCGCTAGAATTCCAATTGGATTTTGAGGATTTGGACAATGTTACTAAGTCCCTTTAAAGTGAACAATTTGTTTTAGCATTAATGGTATATTACAAAACAGCCAGTATAAAATTATATCAAAACCTGCCTTGAATACAAATGGATGTGCAGTTGTGTGTTCATACGTGTTTGTTCGCGTGTGTAAGTGTATGTATGGGTGCATGTATGCGTGTGTGCACTTGCTATCTCGGCACATTTGGTAAAAAATTGTGTCGCCAGTGATCCTGCTCTTCTAGAGAAGAGATTTAAATTTACACCAGCAAAATTTTACTTTTATTTGATAGTGAGGGTCCTTCTTGTAAAAGTTACCATAAATTTAAAGCGATTGAAAGTGAAATAAACAAATGACAGGGGATAGAATATGGCTGAGGTACCAAAAACCCCATGTCGCCAAGACAAAATCGTTACATTTTCCCAGTTTAGTACAAATATAAGAGTACACAGAAGCAAAGCAAATGCGGTTTCATGACAGCAGCACAGTGTTCTATGAAACATAATAAAAGTTTGAATGATCCCACTTCATATAAAATTTTGATGCCCATTGGAAATGTGTCGCCAAATCTACTGAAACATACGTTACTAAATAAAAGGATATGGCTAGATGCTGACATCTGTACATTTATCTTATTTTTATAATGATGAGAACATGGCATACAAGTAAAAACATGTTTGAAAGTCAAGATACAAAAGAAATGTGACTGGGAACATAAGAAAGAGACGGGATAAAAAGGTAGATTTAAGAGGTGTAACATACGTTACCACGAATTTTAAATATAGGTAACCACTATAATATAAATGATTATTCTGGAGTTGAGGCCAATGAAGTAGATTGATATTACGCGAAAATGAAAATTAAGTTCAACTAAATGTTGCTTATTCAACCGATTGAAGGCCATGGTTGTAACTTACGTGATGTAACATACGTTACCATGCGTTAAAAATGTGTGTAGGATATACCTAATAACTATCTAAATTGGTAGCAAACTTGTTTACGCCATCTGTATGTGGTTCAGGGTGAGCTTAGCAATCATTTTCAAGGCCAAAATGGTATTCAAACAACACTAATGTAACTTACGTTACCAATTTGAAACATACGTTATGGCCAAATCACATATCTTTGGGGATCGTTAACGGACGCCCAACTAGATGCGATGTTCACAAATATGTTTCAATGGTTTTATATACACTTTGTTGTTTATTTTCATGATTGTAAACTTCAGTTATCAACTTTGAAACTAACTAGCTATCATGTGAAATGTTGGTGGTAACGTATGTTACACCTTTTTATCAAAATGAAGCACACAATTCTTGCACATTAACATTTGGTGCCAATTTTCTCGGAGTATATACTACCAAGTATGTCCTTTAGATTGGCATTAAAATCAAACGTTTGGCAAGAAATTTATTTTTAAATTTTCTGACTCTTCAATTGTGTCGAGATAGTGGTTTTGGCGTTATGTATGTATGTGTGTGTATGTATGCGTGCACTTGTGCGTGTATATATATGTGTGTGTGTGCGTGCACTTGTAAGGACCGGCAAACGGGGATACACACGGGTTTACACACCGGCAAACGGGGATATGTCGGAAACCGGGGATATCCCCGTTTTCCGAACAGCCTCTATATAGTGCTTTAGGGATCGTCTTAAGGGCTGTACTGTATGTTATTATGATTTTTGAAGGATATCCCTTAATTGCCCATTTTACATCTATGTAACCGGTTCCATGACATATGCTCCGCCGACATATGCTCCGCCGACATTTGCTCCGAAAAATGCGACAAATGCTCCGCGACAAATGCTCCGCGTCTCGCGTCTCGGCCCTGCTTAAATTGCGGTATAACTCGGCCCCCCAATTTTTTGCGTTTACAGTGGTGGTCTCGGCCCGGCCGCCCTTTCAATATCTTGTCGTAGTGGCGCTCTGCATGTAAACAAACCATTATTTTGTGGGCGTGACGGGGTCACAGAACAAAGGCGCGTTATTTGCAATGAATTGTTTTCCCAATTTGGTACCGCATTTGGCCCTGCGTGCGTTTACAGTGAGAAAAAGCGGGGCCGAGACTACCTCCAGAGCGGGGCCAAATGCGCGGCCACTTTTGGCCCCGCATTTGGCCTTTTGAGCGTTTACAGTGAAAAAACGGCCGGGCCGTGACGCGTCTCGGCCCGGCCTTTTTTTCACTGTAAACGGGGTCTAGGTCTATTCGGACGAACAATATTTGTTTGATGTTGAAATACACATAACATACGCAAAAAATACAAGCTTAAAGGGATAGTTGAGTTTTGGTATAGAAGGCGCTACACAAAATTTTTTTTTTTGTGAGATAATGAAAAACTGAGTGTCAAATTCGAAAAAACATACAATTTTGATGACAGAATAAACTTTATTTGATCAAAATCGGTTCAGAAATGGCTGAAATGTCCATAAACATAACCATTTGTAATAAATGCGGGGCCCAACATTTATTCCATAATTTTGGACTAGCCGTTACATTTTTTTGGTTATTGCTTCCTCTTTTCAAAAATTTACGACAGAGGTTTTTAAATAGTTGTTAATTATCTTAATCACTATTTCAGCAAAACATCACATGCACAATATTTATTTAAAATGGTTGAAACCGATGAGGGTTTAGAGAACTCCCTTTTGAGTTTTAACGGCTTTTTAAAATGATAACGGGCTTTTTACTTAGTCATTAGTAATTTTGTATTCCTTTCGAGCAGTGTGTAATGTAATAGTGCAGGATTTGCTTACTCAAATTCAGTTTGACTAAAACTGTACTCTCTTTACACAAACTCAACTATCCATTTAAAGGGATGGTTTTGTTTTGGCAAACAGAATTTTAGAAAGTAAAACTTGTAATTTGTCATTAAAAACTAATAGTTATAATTCATTGATGCTTGAATGGTTGTAAAAACATATGAACAGTTAAGGTTACAGGGCGATTTTTATTTATAAAGCAGTCGTTAACACTAGAGGGCGCCCTCAAGACACATCAATTTTCAATCAATTTGTTAATAAAAACAAAATGAATATGATGTTTCGTTAAATAATGTGTCAATAAAGAGATCATCAACACACTTAAAAATCTATTTTAGTATATTTTCAAAATTTTGCAGGATTTTAAAATAATTATGTTGATAAATTATTGAATCAAACTTGATCCCCAGCAAAATATATGATTTCTTGGTCAATTTCGTAAGTTGGCTATACGAATTCAATTTGTGTGCATTCAATTTCGCCGATTTTGTCACCGCAGCTGTATTTTGTAGTTTCAATTCGTTTTTAGCATTTTAATTCATGCAACGATCATTCGATAACATTAATTTCTGTTAGCATTCGATTTAAACCGTGTTCCTATTTCGTAAAAATGTCATTCAATTTAAAGCGATAACATTCGTAATTACGTAATACCGCCTCTTGTGAGAAAAGGGATGTTAATACCATCTTTTTATTTTACAACTCTTCAGTTTTATTTGAGGGACAACGAGCAAAGTTAAAATGAGTGGGTCAATATCTCACGTTCAGATCATCGCAGATTGTGTCTTATTATTCTTGAAAACAGACGTTGCTTGGGCACTATTGAAAATTGAAACTTGTTATGTCAATTAAACCGTTTTGTAGATGCTGGCCTGATGAAGATCTGTCCTGAAGTATTCTAGTCCTGAACAAGTTGGAGGGCGATGTCCGGAACGTAAGGCTACTAAGACATTTCATGAACTCACTGCGATGTGCGACATTTCCAGTTCACCCCAGAAGACTTTGATCATTAGTTTGACCTTTTGCATGCTGTATTTAACCAAATGCAATCGTGCATATTGCAATATTCCTGCTCCATTCGAGGGACGATGAGCATTTGATATTCATATCCCGGTAGTTTATGTGTAATGTATGTGTAATATTTTCGTGAACTCGCTATGATATTTTCAGTCCATCCTCAGAAGACAGTGAAAACTAGTATGCCCTTTTGCGCCTTCTTTGAACATGTGTCGTCGTTAACTTTGACGAACTCCAGCTTTCAACTCTCTGCAACATACGATGTACCCATTGTTTAAGACCTCCAAGTTGAACAAGTGACATTGTGAACATTAATTGATGTATTCCGGTCTAATTTTTTGTGACATATGGATCTGATTATAAAGAACTAGGTATATGTTTGTGTAATTTTAATTATTATCCTACAAAAATCAATTACTTGAAGGTTACTTCTGACATGTTGTCATTTGCTTGCTATTCGTTACGCAAATTTTGACTCTATAAATATTTAGTACACGTTACGCTGTAAGTTATGGGATTTGGTTAAAATCTGCGAAAAAGAATGTTATACTATATTATCCTCAAAATGTCGTCGTCTGTACGATTTTCAAGGTAAAGTTCTTGCTAGTCAAAAGGCCTACTGTGAAATCGTGATATGTACGAATCACAATGTGTTATTGCTTTTGAGAAAAGAAGAAACTATTTCTTCCATTAAAATATTATGAATTAAAACTAATTACTTTCCATTTCGAAGACCATAACGAGTTCCTACATTTAGGGCAGTAGTGAATAATTTTCGGTTAACATAAATACATATTAGTTTTCTTCCTATAAAACACCAACATCATTATATTATGTCAACCTTTTATGAATTCTTAGCCGTAATACGCTACTCAAAGATCCACAGACAATGGCTGCCAAGAGTTTGTTCTCATTGTCAGAGAAGTTAGAGGAAGAACTTAAGTGTGCCATTTGCTTTAATCGTTTCAAGAACCCGAGAGCATTGTCCTGTCTGCATTGTTTCTGTGAGAAGTGTCTCGAAAAGTTCAGGACAGAGAAAGGCAGCGCAGGTTCCCTACGATGTCCAGTGTGTCAAAAGGTGTCAGATATACCCGAGGGAGGTGTCACTGCTTTGACGCTAGATTTCCGAGCAATAAATCTCCTTCAGGTTCTTGAGGATGAAGAAGTGAGACAAGACGCCAAGTCGGCCAGGTTACCAATAGTATGTGATATCTGTGGGAGAACCCACACGGATAGAAACCAGCCTCATGGATTCATCCACTGCTCGGAGTGCGCACAAACGATGTGTGAACACTGTGGTAGGGCTCACGGTAAGATGAAGGGAACTCAGCACCATACCGTGACAGCTGTTCCAGAGCAAGAACTGATGAAGGGGGTGGAAGACAACGGAGCGTACGGCTCCAAGAAAGACTATGTCGAAGAGGGTCTCTCAACATTTTGTCAGAATCACGCGGATATGAAGTTGACACTCTTCTGCACTGTTTGCAACGTTCCAATTTGTGATGAATGTACTGAAAACGATCATCGTGCAGAGAACGATCACGAGCATGTCCCGATCGGCGAATTTGCGTCGACACTGAAGGAGAGAATCCGTTTCCAGTTGGCGCGTATTGACGAAAAGTCGCAAGAATGCGCCTCATTTATTTCAATGCTTGATACCGTCGACAAGTCGATGCTAATGCAGGAGGAAATGGTCAACAAGAAGATCAAATCGATGGTTGAACAAGAGACGAAACGATGGGAACTAAACGTCAAGGCCACAATGAACTCATTCCAACGAAACCAACGTCAAGTACTTGTAAAGCTCCGACAGAAATCGAAAGGGGTGAATGAAAGCCTAGGCCTGTGCGAGTCCAAAGCAAGAACGATCATGGAACAAGAGTCGACTGATGTGGCCATTGCACTTTCCTACAATAATCTACAACCTCTGCAGGACTCAATCAACCAGGTGACGTCAGAGAGACTGGATTTGAGACTGCTTCAGAAGATCAGTGAATCGGTGTCCCAACAGCATTTTCACTCAGCAAGTGACGAGCCAAGTCTTGGATCTTTGGTGATGGCAATCAGGGACATAAGAAACATCAGCATTCAATCTTGCATCGATGGCCCTTATTCGATTACCTTCACAAAAGATGGACGGATGGCGGTGGTAGCTGCATTTCAAGGAGTTAAATCAGAACCAGAAAATAGCACATATTTCTTGAGTGATAGACAGACAAAAGACAAAGCAGAACACTTTCTTGTTGGCAAATATTATGCAGTAAGACAGACAAATGTGAAGTATGAGTCCGCCACGCAGTTTGAGCTAGAAACGAGAATAACGTGTGGTTATGCATCAATCGTATCACTTTCTGATCTACGTCTAGTGCTAATGAAATCTAATGATGTCATCACACTACCGGGTGGTAAGATTTCATCCAATTTGATACCGTGTGACCAGTTGCAAAGCGTAGCAACAGACCACGCAGACAATATATATGTCGCTGGTGACGGTATGGTTCGTGTCTTGCGCCAGAATGGGGCTCTGCAGAAGTCTATTAATGTGGATGGTCTAAACCCAGTCCGTGTTGCTGTATGTCCTCGTGAGGCCGAAGTGATTCTGGTCACCCACGATTCATCCAAGATCTCTGCTATTGACCAGGACGGCACGATCTTGCGCACGATCACTCGTGCCGAATGGAAGGAAGTCGCGATCGGCTGCGACAATGAGAGACTCCTCTACGTCCTTTGGAAGGGATCCAGTGGTAGGCGGACACTCCAGAGATACACACTCGATGGAAATCTCCTGGACACGCTCTTTGAGAACGAACGCCACGGCTGCAGCGCCCTCATACTCTCGGTTTCCCCCGATGGAACCGCAGCAGTCGTGACTAAAACTGGAAAAGATGCAGAAGTGACCCTGGTATCTACGGCCAAAAAGATTACCCTCTAACCTAATCAGCCCGACTTGGTTGAGTGGCGTATATACACTGTTGGTCATAATGTTGGAATATTTTGTTTTTAGGTCGAACTTCATTCATTTTCCCTATTTTTTCCCTCTAACATGGTTACCGAGCAAGACAAACTACCAAGTGTCCACTCTAATCCTTGCAACCGAGATTTACCGGACGTCCCTTGACTAGGGAGCCCAGAATATTGCCGGCTGGACACTAGAGATATGTCATCTGAATGGGTACGAGCCATAACATCCTTGACCGAACAGATGGAGGACAAAGCGTTCGTCGATTACGTGACGAGAAGCTGGAAGATGTCTGTATTCACAAAACGACTTGAGGTTGTGACGGCCCAACGGTGGTATGGCTCGTACCCATTAAGATGACATATCACGAGTGTCCAGGCGGCGATCTTCTGTACTCCCTTCCTGGTGGAGCACAAGCATCGTTTGGCGTGTAGGCAATGGCGTTGGATGGGATATGACCTAGAGAGCCTCTGTGCCAATTTTGGTTGAAAGTTTTCCAGCCAACGCTGAGAAATGACACATAATGATGTCTTGCTGGACATACGCTTTTCAGAGGGAAAGGGGTCCATCATGAAAGGTTCTGCTTTTCAAAGCTCAAAACAAAAGGCTACATTAATTAATGCAAACCCATTCAACCATTTATTGTACATTGGTAGTTTGGAAATATTATATAATCATTATTTCTAGTCTGAAATGGTTCATTAGGCGCAAAAATAGAGAAAAGGAATGAAGTTTGATAAAAAAAAAAAAAATTCCAACATTATGACCAACAGTGTATGTTGCGTCAGTTAACACGAGTTGGATCATGTTGATTGGCTTTTGCATAAATTTGTGTACAACACGAATTGACAGGAACGCGCTTCTATCAGGTATTTAGAGAGCACCGTTTCAAACATGATGAATCATCGAAATTTCGAGTGAGGATTTCTTGCTTTTGCGTAGTATCGACATTTGCGCCTTGGTGAGCTAGGCACCCATTCAAATGTATACGCTAGTATGAGAAGGGCATAAATGAGATTTGAGATGGTTACAATTCTTAGAGGCATAGTGAATTTATCATGGTAACAACGTAAGTTTGTTTTCTATTATTTTTCGAAGTTTGCACAATTTATAAAGCGATGTTTTATTTAAAAGCTACTGGTATTTGTTCAGTTGCGCATGTTTGTGCGCACTAACGGTGAATACATATATTGTGATTTTAATGCACATGGTTAATGATTAAGTTTTGAGTTGAATCTAGATTTTGTTTAGTTACATACATATTTTGTGATTGTCGTCATTAAATGAAGCTTATGTATACAATACATCTATTATATCACATCGGTTGAATGAGAAAAGGACGCTAATTCACTTTTTGCACTTTCAAGATTATCGTGTTATCAGTGTTAGGGACCTTTGTAGAAACCCACTGTATAGCTCTCGTTTGTAAATTAACAATATTTTGTCAAAAAAATTAACAATTATTATCTGAAAAAAGAGAGGGTTCGGTCCTACAAGCTAGTATATGCATGACTCACTTTGGCCAGAGAATTACTGAGCGCCCTACTAACTCTCACCCGATGAAGGGGCACGTAGTACCTAATGATGTTTGTAATCAAGTGAAGCTCTTCTTTTATACAAATTATTTACAAAGTAGTGATTAATGAGATATGTCCAATGTTCTTCATTTATATTCATGCATGAATCTGTAATTCTGTATATAGCATATTTTCAATTATATTGATCAATTATTATGCCTTATTTTGCAAATAATAAAACAAAAATGCGATATTTAGAATAATTATATAATCACCGCATATAACGTTTTGGCGGAATATTGGCTAATACTCAGCTTCTTCATTGGCTAAACTTGTTTTTATTAAAGATGCTTTACATTCGTATATGTTATACATTGTATACCGTACATGTTTTTACATTTTTGTTTAGCCTGTACATGAATTTATACAGTATCATCGAATGTGACTACGTTCAATTCTGTAAACATTTTGTTTGTTGTTTGTTTGATCGTTTGATTTGTATTACTATTATTGTTTGATTTTATTCCGGCGTTACAATTAAGGTAATAAACAAATTGTATTACAAGTGTTTTTGTTTTTATATTCAAAGAACGAAAACCTCAACAACAAAAACACCTGCATAGAGAAATTGTTATATTAGAGCTTAGAGATTAAACAAATGTATAGATTAGCTTGATATCCGTGGAGGCCTTAACTTTGTATTGATGACGTAGCTAGAAATTAATATTTGTAAGACAAAATAATACATCGAAAATAAAGGCCACTATGTCAATCATTTGTATGTAGTAAATACCATTCAAAGCTGAGTTTATTTGTTATGAATAATGCAGCATTTCTATATACAGGAAATATGGTTTCCTTACTATTTTTAAAGATATGTTTGTTTGTTTGGTTTCAATCGTTGTGTTCAATGGTTTAGATACACCTGCTATTTGGCTAGATTACTTTTCTATTGCATAATATGGAAATTCAATATTGCATTAGGATTTATTTCAAGTCCTTTATTAGATTCATCTATAAGTCAAAATAGTAAGTTGATTGTAACAAAATAACATTGTTTTGATCTATTTTTAAGGTTTGTTATCACACTGTGGTATAAATTACACTCTGTTTTAGTACAGGAAGTATAGCTTCCATTTTGGCGGGGTGGCCTAGATATATAATATTACAAACTAAAGAGAAATGATTACATACTCTGTCTTTTAAAGCAAATAATTATTATAATCTTTCGATTTATACAGCGCCTAATATGAATTATTTCGCTTTACATTGTTACATTATATAGTTTATATGGTGAAGGATTTACATTTTTGCATTATATCAATATAAATGTGTTTGTATATTGGTATATTGTAATGATTTGTTATCTAATTGGGGGGGGGGGGGGGGGGGGGATATACAAGTTCCGTTTGTATTTCTGCAGATTGTTTTATTAGAGTTTTGAAATTTGTGTTACCATTTTTGTTGGGCATGATGTAATCATGAGATTTATGTTTAATATTTATTATCAAACTGAAAATAAATATAGTTACATCATATCACTCTGTAAAGAATAAATGATAGTTTACATGTTAAAATATCAAATTTGTTGCACTTTATATATCGATATTAGGGGTATATGTTTAGATAACATATACATTTACTGACGTTATGGGAAAACTGCATTCCAGTGTCTAAAACGTGTACATTATCATTACAAACTTGTAAATGAAAATGAGCAAAGATAGATAGGCTTGGCCGGGAATCGAACCCGAGACCCCCGGATTGCTAGACCTGGATTGCTAGACACTACCATCGAGCCACATAGACCCATAAATCAATTTCCTTTATGTTTTAATTGAAATAAACTTGTAGTTAAACAGTGCTCGAATAAATGGTATCTAATCGGTTAATTTTGTGGGCTGTTTTCAGTCATTCAAAGAGCAGCCGTGAACTAATTAATTTCACAAACTTTGCTTCTTTTTGTTTCCCCCATATTTTACGTTATGTTACAATATTAATTAGTGGTTATGTTATATCTATTGTGTATTAGTCTTTTGAACACTTTAAATGGTATTTTGTTTATGAATATATTGTTCGTTTGTATATTTACCAAAAATATAATTTGCGAAATGTGGAAATGAAATTCAAATCAAACAATTTCCAAATGTATATGTGGAGCTCACTTTGGAAAATTCACCAATTTATACACACAAATTATAATTGAGTGTGATTGCTTTTTTAGATTAATAATTCAATAGAGGAATTATCAGAATCCGATTAACGCCAGTTTTGTATATATCGTTTCAATAAAATGTTTGCTTTGTAAATTAATGTGTGTTTTTCATTGCATATCGTGAATACAGTCATGACAACGTCCCCAATTTCAATTCAAGTTGATTTCTTTATATGGATACATACGATATGTTAGCTGTTTCTGGACAGAATTTGCTCAAGCAAAGTTTTTATTTTAGCAATGATTTTATTGTCAATGGATATACTTAGTGTGTCTGTATCTCGGAAAAATATAATTAAGCACCCTCTCGACCTGAATAGTTATATCCCTTTAATTAGTTGACTGTATTTCTACCGGATATAATAAGAACCATGATTTTAATTTTTCTCTAAACTGAGTTCAGTTCGGAAGCAATTAAAGTCTATTCAGTAAGATTCAGGCATACTATGGTGGTACATATTTGTCATTATGATAATAAACTTATGATCTCAACAATAAAAATGCGTCATGGTAACACATGTGAAAGTTGATTCAAGTGTCTTTGTATTGTCCATCTAAGAATAAACGTGTTTTGTTGCACGTATACACTGTATATTTATAGATAAACAATGAATGGAAGTAAATAATCATTATAAATTGCCAAAATTTGAGTTAAACTGTTTATAAATAATGGCTATGACTCTTAGACTCACATAACTCAGATATTGTCCAAGTAAAAAATATTACGGTTCCACGTCTGAATAAAAACGCAATGACACTTAGATTAGTCTAATCTCAGAATTATTTATTGATATTTTTCTTTGCAATTTGGGACATTTATAATGATTATTTACATTCATACATTGTCTATCTAAATAAAGGACTTATTAAATAACAATTTTGATTTGTGCGCATCCAACTAAAGAAAAGTGAAACATCAGTGAACAAGTTGTTTTAGCATTTATGGTATAATTACAAGACAGCCAATATTTATCACCACCTGGCTTGAATAAAAATGGATGTGCCATTGTGTGTTCATACCTGTTAATGCGTGTGTGTGAGTGTGAGCATGTGTGTGTATATACATGTGTGTGCGTGTATTTATGTATGCGTGTGTGGGAGTGTATGTGTTTGTATTTATGCATGTGTTTGTGCGTGTATGTGTGCGTGCACGTATGTGTTGTATGTGTGTTTGTATGTGTGTGTGTGTGTGTGTGTGTGTGTGTGTGTGTGTGTGTGTGTGTGTGTGTGTGTGTGTGTGTGTGTGTGCGTGTGTGTGTGTGTGTGTGTGTGTGTGTGTGCGTGTGAGTATGTGTGCGTGTAATATAATATATTTATATACAACAATATCAACAATAATGAGCTAACGTTTCTGTTCTTTAGCTACATTTATTTACAGATGTATTCATTCATACAACTATTTACTTATTTCGAATGTTCATACACATTGATATGTTAAAGGGGTAGTACAGTTTTGTAAGGCTGAACTTTAGTAACCAAAACCTGCACAGTAACATTACAAACTAATAGTTATAACTCCACCATGCTCGAAAGGTATACAAAATTACAAATGACTAAGTAAAAAGGACGCTCTATAAAAAGGCATTGGTTTCAACCATTTTTCATACAAAATTATGCATGTGATGTTTTATTAAAATAATGTTTAAATAGAAAGATCATCAACAACTATTTTAAAACCGCTTTTGAAAAAAATTTAAAAGTGTAAGCATTTAGAAAAAAAACTAAAATCATCGAATAAATTTGGGGCCCAAATTAATTACGATCGGATATATTTATTGATATTTCAGCCATTTCTGAACCAATTTTGACCAAATAAAGTTTATTCTGCCATTAAAATTGCATGTTCTTTCAAATTCGACACTCAGTTTTTCATTACCTCACACACAAATTGTGTTTTGCAGCGCCCTCTCTACCAAAACTGAGTGGTATACAAAATATTTAAGTACACAATCGAAATACGCATCAATATCATGCATATTGAAATGTATCAAAACATTAAAAAAATCTCTTTTTAGTGATCATTTATGTTTGTCTTTATATTTTGACTTATATTTATGAGTATGGACTTATTGGTTCAATGTAATTAGCCTTCAAAATATAATAAGAAATTAATCTACTTGTTACAACAATAGGTTGGAAGAAATAGTTGATGTTGTTGTTATTGTTGTGGTTGTTTTTTTTTTGTTGGGGGTGGGGGGAGGGGTCATGCTGGTAGGAGCTAGGGTGATTGCTTAAAATTATTATCCCCACCATGCAGGTACCTCTGGGAGAACAGAGCAAACGAGCACTGAATAAGCTAACCTGGATAGATAAGACTCCCAGCCCAAAAATGAAATGTGTAGTTGAACGGAAAACAGCTGATATCACGAATTCTCCCTTTTCCGTCTGGAGATGGCGGCATTCACCCGCTCCAGCAGGGCCGTATAGGATTATATGGCTCTGGCATCCAGAGCAATACAGAGCTGCATAATTATAGACAGTGATGTATTTTGAAGGAATCATCAAATAAGCCCATTTTATTGTACGATTTACTATTACTTTCTGCAAAAAAAATAAATAAATAAACCTCAGTTTTTATTTTTGTGCATGATGTTCGTGTCTGTGCACTTATTCTGGTATCATAAACATGATAAGAAAATGAAAGTGAAAGTCTCAAATTATGATAAGACAGGATAAATACATTAGTGTTGTGTATGATCGTAGATTGGCTATTCGAATTTTAAACAGACATGGGCCCCGTTGCAGAAAAAGATACAATCGATTATAAGTTGCAATTAAGCGTAAGTCAGATCACGTGTTCTAGATGCGCAAATCTGATTGGTTGAAACGCGTAAATTTTCTGACTTACGATCAATCGTAACTTACAATGGATTGTATCTCTTTCTGCAACGGGGCCATGGACAATTCATCTTGAGAAATACGATGTCTTCTGAAAATCGTAAGATGAAGTCCTGAATAATTTATAAATACTAACCATTTACATGATTTAGGCCGCTTTCAGAGATTAGCTGACATCTCACTTTTTCTCAATCTAGATAATAGTACAAAAATAGTGTACAGTCGGCATGCGGTTATACCATGCAAGAAAGGACGGGATTTGAGAGTCCTGAGAAGGACTGTTATTCTTTTTTTGGCTAGTCCTGAAAAGGACTGTAGTTAAGTCCTGGCAAGGATTGAGGTAGTCCTGGAAAGGACTGTTCTTTTTCTTTCTTGAGTTTGTAGTTCTAGAAAGAACTACAGCGCAGGTAGGAATTGCATTACGGAGGGGTTGGGTGGTAGGAGGGGCTCGACGTTTCGAACAGATTCAATGACCGTCGTCAATCCTTGTTAGGACTACCTAAGAAAAACTAACAGCAGTCGTTCTCAGGAATCTCCAATCCATTCGCCTCGTACATGGTGCAATCGCAAGCCGACTGTTTATCTAATATACATCACCATGAAAACCAGTAGTTGATGAAGCCCATTATATTGCTTGCTTGCTCGCATGGTGAAACATTATAAGAATGATATTCTGGCAAATGACATCAGCCCCGCTAATTAGAATTTGCCCGTATACGCCGCTGCGTGTTGTTATCCAAGCGAACATGGTAGCCATGGTAACGTAAATAACAATAATAATTGTTATTAATGTTGTTTTTTTCTACCTTGTTTACTGCGGTAATTTATATTTGGGCCATTTGGGGTCTTTGTATGAGCTAAAAGCCAAAAGCTTGCACCCCGTCCTATGTATATACTTTGAAACATTTCTCTTTGATATGGCTCCATACTCAGGTTAATTTCAAATAAGCTTGGTGCACCAATAGGGTTGCCCACCGCTAGTATGCTCCTCGGGGAGTAGAGGATGTGTACAATGCGGGTCTGACGCTTAGAGACTATTAGGCGCTATGTAAATACGAACTACTGTTATTACTAATTATTATTCAATATTATTGTTATAATTATCATGATTACTATTATAATTAGTATTATTATATATTAGTAGTAGTAGTAGTAGTAGTAGTAGTAGTAGTAGTAGTAGTACTAGTAGTAGTAGTAGTAGTAGTAGTAGTAGTAGTAGTAGTAGTAGTAGTATTAGTAGTAGTAGTAGTAGTAGTAGTATTCCATAATTTGTGCATCAAGACCATACCAATATTAGAGCAGAGAGATATTAACGCTCATCCTTGAATTGCGGAACATTTTGTGAGTGTTTATATTGTATATATTGTATAGCTGCAGTGAGTTTGTACAACGCGGTGATGTATTACAGACTTTGACACTATCCGCCTTTCATATGCGCACGTGACCAATCGCAAGCTATTGCAGGTCATCGCAAGTCCCGTCTGACTGCTCCATAAGCTACAAAACAACTATTGTATTTGTACCTCGTCACTATCTATAGCTTGCCTACCATACCTTGGCACTGTTCTACACACCCATCCTATCATCAGCCTACACACAGCCTACACTACAATGTACACTTAATACAATGCATAGTGTACGTGCATACCGAACTACTAAACAACTGACTTTATAACAACCCACTGCATGTTACTCCCTATTCAACCTACTTTCAATGTGCACTGTAGTGTCCCCTGAATCTAACATTATACCAGGCATATATAAAAGACCTGGGAAAATCTTTACAGTGTAGTGTTATGTGTGTACGTGTCAACGATATAAATGGTACGTGTATTATAACATACGTTTATAAACCCCTCAAAAAAAGTTCGGAAACTCAAGTTTGATCGATCATATCTCTCGTATTTTTTAATAAGCATACTGTATTCGAAATTGGTGTCACAATAAAGCCTCATTATATACCTTTCAAACGGTGCATTATGTGTTGTGATTATGCAATTGGGGCGATTGCAGTAGCCCAGAGAATAGGGGGAGGCAGGAAGTGAAATGTCGCAAAATGGCTCAATGCATTTAATTTTCGAGTGCATGACTGTGCTGACCAGTTTTTTGAAAGTTCACTTTCTATTGAATACTGCCACCCTTTCCATTCATCAAAATCATTGGAATTTGATACCATTTTAATTTTAGTTATCTTTTCATTACGATGGCATATTGATCGTAATGATTAGGCAAATGGGTTGTGCGCAGCAAACCGGAATATGGAGATGGGTCGAGTATGAAATCAGACAAAAAATCAGAGCGTTGCATATTTTTCGAGCTTTTGGGAGAATTTGTTAGCATTTCAAATGAAATATTCATGATTCAAATTGATATCAACGGAAAGCCCAACAACTCTTCTGTATGAAAATGTGAAATTTATAATGATTTTTGTAAAGGGCGGCTGCAGGGAGATGAATGTGGGGGAGCCTCAAAAGTGACCCATTTCAAAACGCTCTGATTTGTTGTCGGTGTCTTTACCATTGTGTGGAGGATGTAATGCGACTTGAATGAGTTGGCCATGAATGAGAAGAATTTAATTGAAAACGCATGAATAGTGACTCAGTTGTGCCTTGAAATCAGAGCGTTTTGAAATGGGTCACTTTTGAGGCTCCCCAACATTCATCTCCCTGCAGCCGCCCTTTACTAAAATCATTATAAATTTTACATTTTCATACAGAAGAGTTGTTGGGCTTTCCGTTGATATCAATTTGAATCATGAATATTTTATTTGAAATGCTAAAAAATCCTCCCAAAAGCTCGAAAAAAATGCAACGCTCTGATTTTGTGTCAACTCCATATCTTTTTGTTTTATTTCACACTCGACCCATCTCCATATTTCGGTTCGCTGCACACACCCCATTTGCATAATCCTTACGATTAATATGCCATCGTAATGAAAAGATAACTAAAATTAAAATGGTATCAAATTCCAATGATTTTGATGAATGGAAAGGGTGGCAGTATTCAATAGAAAGTGAACTTTCAAAAAACTGGTCAGCACAGTCATGCACTCGTAAATTAAATGCATTGAGCCATTTTGCGACATTTCACTTCCTGCCTCCCCCTATTCTCTGGGCTACTGCAATCGCCCCAATTGCATAATCACTACACATAATGCACCGTTTGAAAGGTATATAATGAGGCTTTATTGTGAAACCAATTTCAAGTATGCTATATTAAAAATATGAGAGATATAATCGATCAAACTTGAGTTTCCGAACTTTTTTTGAGGGGTTTAGTTCAATGATGCTTGATTGGTAGTAAAACATAATTATGATCGGTAATATGGTGATCGTGCATTCGCGCATGTTGCCCTTGTCTTTTGGAATAAGTTACCAAGTGACATTCGTAATGTTCAGTGCCTGGAAACTTTCCAGAAACATGTGAATGCTTTTTTATTTACCAAAAGCTACTAATAATACTGTATGACATTTGTTGAATTATGTAGAGAGACAACTGTGTTAAATGTTCTTTGTTTTTGTAGAAAAGTTCGCTATATAAGTAATTGTATTATTATTATTTTACTGCGTACATGTAAACTACTTTTATGCGACAGATCGTCGTATCATTTTGATAATTTTGCAGTTTCCAAACCTTTCTTTTTTGTTTAAGTAGAATATCTTGTCACCATTTATTTATGTTGACTAATTCTTTCCTTCTCCATCAAATTTTTTTTTTTTCCCCTAAAGCATGCACCCTCTAAAATTTCACCTGATGGTCCCTTAAGTTTGTACTGGGGAAAACCACAGGAACTGGAACTTACACAAACAGGAAATTGGCGTACGTGGGCGGCTATAGCTATTAAGCCCTCCACACACAGAGCCGACTCGACCCGATCCGACTGGTTTTCAGTCGGTTCAGCTCAGCATACGTTACCTCAGGGCTCCTGTTTTGCCAATCAAGAGCCAGTCGGAGGTTATTCAAGGCCGATTCAACATATTAAATCGGCTACGACTGAGCAAAACCGACTCTGACTGAAAACCAGTCGGATAGCGGGTCGAGTCGGCTGTGTGTGCGGAGGCCTAAATGTGCATGAATGTGTAACATTTTCATCATAGTCCATGAAGTGTGCCATTGCATATGGTTGACATATCAAGTCATTTGCATTGCTGCATATAAACCATATAAACCTACATACATGTAGCATATGTACAGTTATAGCGAAATTGAGCCTACACTGTGGTGGTCATCCGTTGTATTACTGCATTTCAGATTTAGAATGAGAGCCTTTCATCCTGTATAGGGCGTGTGTTTGGTATATTGTCTTTCCAATATACGTGCCGCTAGCTATTGAATCAATGCTTGAGACTTGACTCTGAAAACCTGCTTCGGAAAAGACACAGTGTTTTCATCTGGGAGGCAAAGTGGATGTGATCAGATCGAGCATCGCTGGAAAACTTATAGAAAAGCTTCGACCTCTTCGAATTCGCGCGTATCATGATCATCAAACCACGGCCGGGGATCGGAAAACACTGCGACTTGTCACTGTAAGTATAATTATAGCTGCACAGTAGACCAAAAAATAAGTCTCTCCTTGCCGGAAAGAACACACACATCCACAGTGTGAGCAGTGTGAATTCTGTTCCACAGTGTGGACCACAATGTTAAATTCGAGCGTTTCCACAGTATGAAAGCCAATTCACACTGTGAACACACTGTGAAATTGCTGTGATACACTGTGGGAGCGCACTTTGTTTTACACACTGTGAACGCAGGCAATTTCACACTGTGGCGATATTGCCCTCACAGTGTGTTCACAGTGTGAGTTGGCTTTCACACTTTGAAAGCGCTCAAATTTATTCTTGTCGACCACACTGTGAAACGCAGTGTGTTCACAATTGTTTACACTGTGTTCACACTGTGGATGAGTGTGTTCTTCCGGCAGGGCTATTCCGACAGTTGTCCAAAGAAAAAAAAACCCTCATAAAGCTGCGCCCATGCCCGTCGGTGTCAATTCATTCAAAGATACTAGGACACATGATCGTTCTCGAGGTAAAAGGTTACACCCTATTTACGGCGTTTCCAATAATATTTTCAGCAAATTATACCCCCCTTTTAATACAAAAACGGGATTAATTATTTTGGAATACCAAAATAGTCCAAATTGTTACATTTGAGTATATCATTTTACCAGAATGCCCCTTTTTGAAGATTTCAAGTACACAAATAAAATATCAGGGGCGGATCTAGCTTTTAGGGGGGGTTTGACCCAATGACGATGCGGAGCATCGTCCACGAGCCGCGAAGTGGCGAATTTTTGTGGCTATTTTGAACCCCCGTAAGTGATTTGTTTTGTTTTTTTCACTTTCTTTTCGCTTTCGTCCACGAGCCGCGAAGCGGCGAATTTTTTTAGCTATTTTTAACCCCCGTAAGTGATTTTTTTTTCTCTTTTTTAAAATACTTTTTTCACTGATAGATTTTCACTTGGCAGCCCAAGGGGGGGGGGGGGGGTTAAACCCCCTAACCCCCCCCCCCCCCCCCCGTAGATCCGCCACTGAATATAACTTGTAGCCCTGCTGCACGTTATCATCTCCGCGAACATGGTCATGGAAATATGCACCCTCTTAAAGGGATCTAGTAACTTTGTTGACATGTGCAAAAAGTGATGAATGGTTGATGCAATGTATATTGTTGTTATCTCATATGTCCACAGGGGATTGTGTGAAAATTTCAAGTCAAATGGACATTGTATGGCCAAGTAATGAGCGAAATGCAAAGTGATATTCAGTAACTCACTGCACTCACTTTGTACATGGAAGAAAAACTCGCCCGGAGTTTTTCTTATCTGAATACTCCAATCATACATATCTTTGTAACGAAAGGGAAATTTGAAAAACCGAAACCTGTCCCATGATTTTATTGTTAATACGAATACAACAAGGTATAAGGGAACCGCTAGAATTAAAATTTTATTTTGATGATTTGGACAATGTTACTAAGTCCCTTTAAGGTGCACCTGTAAAGTGTCTAACTCCACACAAATTAATTTGAGCTTCCACATTTCTCTTCTACAGTGTTATTTGGCTTATGGTAAGAGAAGAATAAAATAGGGTTAGATTTTTTCAAATGCCCCTTTAGTATGACGATATCTATCATTGATAATCATTCAGCTCAAGAGCGTTAATGAACGGTCATGAACCTCATACACGTCATACAGAAATTCGTTGTAAAAGCTGACGCAAAATTTTAAACCAGGAAAGCAGTGTTCCTTTTCAATGAAACTTTCACACATCATTCGGACATATCTTATAATGATTTTGATATAGGATTGAAGTCTCAAATGTCATTTTGGGCAATATCTGACACTTTACAGTTGCACCTTATAATGCTTTTATAATTCATAAAACAGTCGTTAACACTTGAGGGCGCCCCATACACATTACATTTTTGAGCAGATAAAAGAATATGATGTTTGGTTAAAATAATAAGTCACTATAGATATCATTATAAACACTTTTAAATCCATTTTAGTATATTTAGTTTGTAGGATTTTGAAATATTTTCATAAATTATTGAATAAAAGTTGGTCCCTAACATTTATTTCAATCGGATATACTTGTGGATATTTCAGCTGTTTCTGAACCGATTTTTCATCAAAGTTGATTATGTCTTTAAAATTGTGTGCTCTTTTAAATTTTACACTTAGTTTTGTATTTCCTCTCACAAAATTGTTGCTCGAAGCTCCCTTTAAACCAAAAATGAACAATCCCTTTAAAGGGAATGGAAACGCTGGAATGTTTGCTTGCTGTTTTAATACTGATATTTAGTGCATAGTTCATGTAACTTTTAGTAGTATTATTTCCTTTTGGGTATCACTAATGATGAAGATGACTGAACACTGGAGGCTGCCATTTTCCAACGGTACCGCATGAAACGCGGTATATATTTGTTGGTGCACGCTGAGATGCACTCAAATGACGATTCATGCGATACCGTTGGACAAATGGCAGCCTACAATGTTCAGTCAAAACAGTTGATAGTGGTTTCAAAACATTAATTATTTCCGTTATAAGGGATACTCAAGCGGAAATATACAACTAGAAGTGACATCAATAAGTCAGAAACAGTAGGCAAAAAGTCCAGCACTTGGCTCCCCTTAGCCTTTAGTCAAGGCTCTATAAGGCTTGGAGATTCTCTATGCGATCGCGAGCAAGCTAGCTGTGACGTGGGGGAGCACGGGGTCAGCGAGCGAACTGGCTCCCATATAGAGCTTTTATGAACTTAACACACAGTAATTTATTAATGAGATGAAAACATTAACCAATCAGATCGCTAGATGCGGGTGACCTCTGCCTGACTCGGGGCCTAATACACGATATTGCCGTGGCGTGTTCCATCATGTATCAAGGGGTTTATTTAGTATCAGACATTAATATTATCATAACTATTCTAATGATCAAATGTGAGATACATCAGAGTAAAACTGAAGCATAGAAATACCTTTTTTGTATCCATACCAAATCTCACCTCTTTATTTTAAAAGAAAGCAACATATTTTGTAATGACGTACCCTATTCATATAATGGATGCGTCCGCATCTACTGTTTAACGTGTACGGCCTACGCTAGTATGTTGCGGAGACCCTCTAACGACCAGTAACCGTGTATTGTGCAAGGAAGCGTGTTTGGTTTTACTTGGTATTACTATGCAGCTTGATTGTGTGTCTAAACACTCGCAAACGGCTGATCTAGATACTATCCCGTGGTAGATGAATATTCGTTATTTAATAGGTTTACATTAGAAATAAACAACAGCCAATGTGCAAAGAGAGAAAGACTCTCGCTCCGCTCGCGTAATTGTGCATATAGCGTGAGAGTCTTGACGAAAGACTAGGCTCCCCTTAGATATTGTAACATTCTTGAATCTCTTAGATTAGTAGTACAATAATTTGTAATGTATGTGTCTTAATTTCTCGTAGTGAGCGAATGACGTGTAAGGCTACTACAAATCAGGCTGGTACTTCTGTAGCTTACTGGGTTCATGCTGACCTGTATGCCAAGATATGGGATAAGTATTATCCTGAATAACTAGAGGAGCAATGAATCCCCAACAACTAGGAGAGCAGCGGAACGAATGACTGCCGAAAAGGAAAGGTTCGTGACTTCGCTGTGATATTTCCAGTCCACCCCCAGAAGACGTTTAATACCATCCTTCAAACAGTTCTTCAGCTTCATTCGAGGGACGATGGGGAGCAAAGTTGGAAGGAGCAGGTTAACATCCCACATTCAGATCCTCGTAGTTTATGTCCAACTATTTTCTTGAAAGTAGACGTCGCCAGGGCTCTATTGAAAATTGACATGGCATCGTCTGTCAATTAAATCGTTCTGTAGTTGTTGGGCTGATGCAGATCTCTCCGGAAGTATTCTAAACATGAACAAGTTGGAGAGCAATGTTCAGAACGAAAGACGATCCCTGCGGCATTTCCAGTCTACCTCTAGAAGACGGTGAAAACTACTCCATGTATGCCCTTTTCATATCTTTTGTACATGACTTGTGCCATCGTGGACATTGCAAAACTCCAGCTTTCAATTGCCTGAAATATCGACCAATACGTCATAAGTGACATTTGTGGATGTTCTTCAAGTAAAACAAGTGGTATTCTGAGATATGTGATAATGTGACACTTATATATGATTATAAGAAGTAGGTATGTTTTTGTGATTATATTTTCCTACAACAATTAATTAATTGAAGGTTACTCTCAATATGTTTACATTTGCTTGCCATTCGTTACGAAAATTGTGACATTATAAATATTTAGTACATGTTACGTTAAATTGTATGGAAATTGGTTTAAATCTGCGAAACCATTACTATTCGGATCACAAGTGCGCGAACAGTTGCGTATAAAACGAACGAACTATTTCTCGTATTAACATCATGTGTTGCAAAGGAATTTACTTTCCATTTGGAACACTCGAAGAGTATCTACGTAGAGGACAACTGTAAGGATTGTTGGGCTGTCAACGTAAATATAGTTAGTTACGAACCTAGATTATGTCATAGTAGAAAGTAGAAAATTGTTATGAAAATAACCACACGGACCTCTTATTTCAAACATCGTTATTCAGAATACACTGCTCAAAACTGTTTTAAATATGGCTGCAAAGCGTTTGTCAGTGTGTGAGATGTTCGAGGAAGAACTGAAGTGTGCCATTTGCTTTAATCGTTTCAAGAACCCACGAGCGTTGTCATGTCTGCACAGTTTTTGCGAGAAATGTCTCGAAAAGTTTCAGAAAGAGAAAGGCAGCGCCAGTTCCATACCATGTCCCCTGTGTCAACAGGAATCTGCTATACCCGAGGGAGGTGTCACTGCTTTGACGCTAGATTTCCGAGCAATAAAGTTTCTTCAGGTTCTTAAGGCCGAAGAAGGGAGACAAGACGCCAAGTCGGCCAGGTTACCCATAGCATGTGATATCTGTGGGAGAACCAACAAGGATGGAAACCAGCCTCATGGATACATCCACTGCTCCGAGTGCGCACAGACGATGTGTCAACAATGTGGTAATACTCACAGTAAGATGAAGGGAACTCAGAACCATACCGTGACAGCTGTTCCAGAGCAAGAACTGATGAAGGGAGTGGATGGCAGCGGTGCGAAAGGCTGCAAGAAAGGTAACGACGAAGGGGGTCTCTCAACATTTTGTAAGAATCACGCGGATATGAAGTTGCGACTCTTCTGCACTGTTTGCAACGTTCCAATTTGCGATGAATGTACTGAAAACGATCATCGTGCAGAGGACGATCACGAGCATGTCCCGATCGGCGAATTTGCATCGACACTGAAGGAGAAAATCCGTTTCCAGTTGGCGCGTATTGACGAAAAGTCGCAAGAATGCGCCTCATTTATTTCAATGCTTGATACCGTCGACAAGTCGATGCTAATGCAGGAGGAAATGGTCAACAAGAAGATCAAATCGATGGTTGAACAAGAGACAAAACGATGGGAACTAAACGTCAAGGCCACAATGAACTCATTTCAACGAAACCAACGTCAAGTACTTGTAAAGCTCCGACAGAAATCGAAAGGGGTGAATGAAAGCCTAGGCCTGTGCGAGTCCAAAGCAAGAACGATCCTGGAACAAGAGTCGACTGATGTGGCCATTGCACTTTCCTACAATAATCTACAACCTCTGCAGGACTCAATCAACCAGGTGACGTCAGAGAGACTGGATCTGAGTCTGCTTCAGAAGATCAGTGAATCGGTGTCCCAGCAGCTACATTTCCACACAACAAGTTGTGAGCCAAGTCTAGGATCTTTGGTGGTGGCAATCAGGGGAATAAAAAACATCAGCATTCAATCTTGCACCAATGGCCCCTATTCAATGACTTTTTCGAAAGATGGACGTTTGGCCGTGGTAGCTGAATTTAAAGGAGTCGAATCAAAACCACAAGGGGGGACATTTTATAAATGGGATGGAGAGACAGTAGACAATAGAGAGCATTTTTTTGTTGGCACATATTATGCAGTAAGACAGACAGATATGAAGTATGAGTCCGCCACACAGTTTGAGCTAGAAAATAGAATAACGTGTAGTTATGCATCAATCGTATCACTTTCTGATCTACGTCTAGTGCTAATGAAATCTAATGATGTCATTACACTACCGGGTGGTAAGATTTCATTAAGTTTGACACCGTGTAGCCGTTTGCACAGCGTAGCAACAGACCACGCAGACAATATATATATCGCTGGTGACGGTATGGTTCGTGTCTTGCGCCAGGGTGGGGCTCTGCTGAAGTATATCAATGTAGAGGGTCTAAACCCAGTCCGTGTTGCTGTATGTCCTCGTGAGGCCGACGTGATTTTGTTCACTCACGATTCCTCCAAGATCTCTGTAATTGACCTGGACGGCAAGATCTTGCGCACGATCACTCGTCCCGAATGGCTGGAGGTCGCGATCGGCTGCGACAATGAGAGACTCCTCTACGTCCTCTGGAAGGGATCCAGTGGTAGTCGGACACTCCAGAGATACACAATCGATGGGAATCTCCTGGACACGCTCTTTGAGAACGAACACCACGGATGCAGCGCCCTCATACTCTCGGTTTCCCCCGATGGGACTGCAGCAGTTGTGACTAAAACTGGCAAAGATGCAGAAGTGACCCTGGTATCTACGGCCAAAAAGATTACACTAACCTAATCAGCCCGACTTGGTTGAGTGACGTATACCTGTTGCGTCAGTTAACACTGACGACGAGTAACGGTATACGGTTTGATCATGTTGATCGGCTTTTGCATAAAATCGTGTATATCATCATGAAATTTGTTAAGTCTGGATTTTTACGAACACGAATTAACAGGTACGCGCTTCTATCAAGTATTTAGAGAGCACCTTTTCAAACATGATGAATCATCGAAATTTCGATTGAGGATTTTTTGCTTTTGCGTAGTATGGACATTTGCGCCTCGGGGAGCTAGGCACCCATTCAGATTAATAAACTAGTATGAGAAGGGCATAAATGAGATTTGAGATCGTTACATTTCTTAGAGGCATAGTGAAGTTATCATGGTAACAACGTTGTAAGTTTGTTTTCTATTATTTTTCGAAGTTTGCACAATTTATAAAGCGATGTTTTATTTAAAAGCTACTGGTATTTGTTCAGTGAATGCATGTTTGTGCGCACTAACGGTGAATACATACATTGTGATTTTAATGCACATGGTTAATGATTAAGTTTTGAGTTGAACCTAGATCTTGTTTAGTTACATACATATTTTGTGATTGTCGTCATTAAATGAGGCTTATGTATACAAAACATATATTATATCACATCGGTTGAGTGAGAAAAGGGCACTAATTCACTTTTTGCACTTTCGAGATAATCATGTTTAGAACCCTTGTATATAGAAACCCACTGTATGGCTCTCTTTATTAAATTAAAAATATGTTATCCAAACAAATTAATAATTTCTATCTGAAAATAGAGAGGGTTCGGTCCTACAAGCTAGTATAGAATGCATGTCTCACTTTAGCCAAATTACTCAGTGTTCTTCTAGCTCTCACCCGATGAACGTGAGTATACGTTATGAATGTTTGTAATAAGTGAAGCTCTGATTTATGCAAATTATTTACGAAGTAGTGATGAATGAGATATGTCAAATGTTCTTCATTTATATTCATGCATGAATCTGTATAATAGGATATTTTCAATTATATTGATCAATTATTATGCCTTATTTTGCAAATAATAAAACAAAAATGCGATATTTAGAATAATTATATAATCACCGCCTGTAACGGTTTAGCGTAATATTGGCTGATACTGTACCCATCTTCTTCATTGGCGTCACTTGTGTTATTATAGATGCTTTACATTAGTATAAATTATGTTATACATTTTTTTTTTTTTTAGCCTGTACTTGAATTACAGTATCATCGAATGTGACTATCGTAACGTATACTCACTTGTGTTATTATAGATGCTTTACATTAGTATAAATTATGTTATACATTTTTTTTTTTTTTTAGCCTGTACTTGAATTACAGTATCATCGAATGTGACTATCGTTTAATTATGTAAACATTTAGCTTGTTGTTTGTTTGATTGTTTTTTGTATTATTATAATTATTGTTTGCTTTAATTCCGGTGTTACAATTAAGCTAATTCAAAATTGTAGGTTTAGGTTTAGTTTTTTACATACAAAGAACAAAAACCTGAACAACAAAAAACACATGCATAGAGAGATTGTTATATTAGAGCTTAGAGATTAAACAAACATATATATAGTAGCTTAATATCCATGGAGGCCTTAACTTTATATTGATGCAGCTGTAAATTAATAATTGTAAGAAACAATAATTCATCGGAAATAAAGGCCACTTTTCAATCATTTAGAAGTAGGAAATACCATTCAAAACTGATTTTATTGTTAGGAATAATGCAGCATTTCTACAGGAAATATGGTTTCCTTACTATTTTCAAATGTATGTTTTTTGTGTTTGTTTGTTTGTTTTTTCCATCGTTTTGTTCAATGGTTTGGATACACCTTCTATTTGGCAAAATTACTTTTCTATTGAATAATATGAAAATGAATTTGAATAACTGTTTATTTAAAGTCCTTCATAATATTCATCTAAATCTAAATAGTAAGTTGATTGTGTACAAATATTTTGTTTGAAGTCTATTTACTTTAAGGTTTGTTATCACACTGGGATATAAATTGTACTCTTGTTTCAGTAAAGGAAATATTTTGGCGGGGTAGCCTAGATATATAATATGTTTTTGTTATATATAAATAAAGTGAAGAAAAAAGCTAGCTACGCCTCACCAGCAGCCCTTCTTTCTACTTAATATGTTTTTGTTTTGTATATATTTGTTACCAAAGTGAAGAGAAATGATTACATTACTCTGTATTTATAGAAATTAGAAATAATAATCATCTTTCGATTTATATAGCGCATAATATTAATCAGCTCTAAGCGCTTTACATTGTACATTAAATCGTTTCCAAGGTGATTATCAATATTGTTGTGTTTGTATAATTGATATATGTTATTGGTTTGTTATTTAATTGTGGAAGAAACATACAAGTTCCGTTTGTATTTCTGCAGAAATGTTTGAATTAATAGGGTTTTGAAATTTGTATTACCATTTTTTGTTGGGCCTGGTATAATCATGAGATTTGTTTGTAGGATTTGTTATCAAACTGAAAAGAAATAGTTAAATCATATTACTCTGTATAATTATACTATCCATGTTGAAATATGAAAATTTGTTGCACTTTATATTATATCGATATTAGGGATATATTTTTAGACAACATATTATGCATTTACTGGAAAGTTCTGGATAAACTGCATTTCAGTGTCTAAAACGTGTACATTATTATTACAATTACAATCTTGTAAATAAAAATGAGCAAAGACAGATAGGCTTCGCCGGGAATCGAACCCGAGACCTCCGGATTGTTAGACAAGTCCACTACCATCGAGCCACATATACCCATCAATTTTCTTTATGTTTGAATTGAAATAAACTTGTAGTTAAAAAGCGCTCGAATTTTACAAACTTTGCTTCTTTTTGGTTCCCCCATATTTTACGTATGCTATATCTATTGTGTATTAGTCTTTTGAACACTTTATATTGCATTTTGTTCATGAATATATTGTTCATTGGTATATTAATTTCCAAATGTATATGTAAAGCTCACTTTGGAAAATTCACCAATTTATACACACAAATTATAATTGAGTGTGATTGCTTTTTTAGATTAATAATTCAATAGAGAAATTATCAGAATCAGATTAACGCCAGTTTTTTTTATAGTTTCAATAAAATGTACGCGTTGTAAATTACTGTGTGTTTTTCATTACATATCGTGAATACACGTCAACGCCCCCAATTTCAATTCGAGTTGATTTCTTTATAATACGATATGTTAGCCGTTTCTGGACAGAATTTGCTCAAGCATCGTTTGTTTATTATAGCAATGATTTTATTGTTCAGGGGAAACACTTATTTTGTCTTTATCTCGGAAAAAATATCTAATTAAGCACCCTCTCGACCAGGGTCCCGTTGCAGAAAGAGATACAATCAATCGTAAGCATGGTAAGTTACGATTGATTGTAAGTCAGCAACTTTGCGCGTTTCAACCAATCAGATTCGTGCATCCAGAACACATGACCAGACTTCCAATTAATTGTAACTTACAATCGATTTATTGTTTATCTTTCTGCAACGGGGCCCAGAACTGTTATATCCCTTTAATTAGTTTACTGTTTTTTTTACTGGAAACAAATAAGATCCATGATTTTCATTTTTTTTACTGAGTTAATTAGTTTACTGTATTCCCTGGGGACTGTATTTCTACTGGGAAAAAGAATGAAGTCCATGATTTTAAATTACAATTATTATCAGTTGTCTCTAAACTGAGTTCAGTTCGGGAGCTAATAAAGTCTATTCAGTAAGATTCAGGCATAATTTTGTGGTACAGATTTGTAATTATAATAAAAGACTTATGATCTCAACAATAAATGCATTATGGTAACACATATGAAAGTTTATTCAAGTGTCTTTGTATTGTCCATCTATAAAGAAACGTGTTTCGTTAATCGTTACATTAATTCACATTCATGTAGTTGATACACTTATACACTGTACATTTAGATAAACAATACATGAACGTGAATAATCATTATAAGTTGCAAAATGTGAGTAAAATTATTACTAAATAATGGCTATGGCTGGTATTCTACTAAATTTATTAACTAAGGCTAGACTAAAAATTCCCAGTAACAAGTTTGACCAGTTTAACAAGTGGAATTTTACATCACATTGGTGGTTGTCATGCCACCACCTCTGATTGTTTCTTGTCATTAGGCATCAAGACAATGGGATGCTTGACATTCCAATTACATGGTTTAAAATGCCCTCCAGTATTATACTGTCCTTAGTAAATGACTTTTTAAATAATTATTTGGATTTTTGCGCATCCGACTGAAGAAAGATGAAACTTATTAATGTGAACAATATGTTTTAGCATTAATGGTATATTACAAAACAGCCAGTATGTCAAAACCTGCCTTGAATACAAATGGATGTTCAATTGTGTGTTTATATGTGTTTGTGCGTGTGTGTGTGTGTGTGTGTGTGTGTGTGTGTGTGTGTGTGTGTGTGCGTGTGTGCGCGTGTGTGCGCGTGTGTGTGTGTGTGTGTGTGTGTGTGTGTGTGTGTGTGTGTGTGTGTGTGTGTGTGCGTGTGTGCGTGTGTGTGCGTGTATTTATGTATGCATATGTGTGAGTGTTTGTATGGGTGCGCGTGTATATTTGGGTGCTTGTATGCGTGTAAGTATGTGTGTGTTCGTGTTTGTATGCGTGCACGTGTGCGTGTATATATGTATGTGTGTGTGTGTGTGCGCGTGTAACCAATGTATTTACAAAAATATCAACAATAATGCACTAGCGTCTGTCTGTTCATTAGCTACATCTTTTTACGGATGTATTCATCCATAAAAGTATTATTTCGAATGTTCATACACATTAATCTGTTAAAGGGACTAACATTGTCCAAATCCTCAAAGTCCAGTTGGAATTCTAGCGGTTCCCTCATACCTAATTGTTGTATTCGTATTAGCAATAAAAGCATGTGACATGTTTCGGGGTTTTTTTTTTCAATTTCCCTTTCGTTAAAAAGATATTTACGATTGAAGTGTTCAGAGAATTTCACTTTATCAACCACTCATCACTTTTTGCACATGTCAACAAAGTTACGAGATCCCTTTAAGTAGAATACAAAATGTATAAGTACACAAATCGAAATACACAGCAATATCATTCATAGTAAAAATGTATCAAAACATTTCAAATCCCTCTTCCGTGATAATTTGTGTTTGCCTTTATATTCTGAAGAATATGGACTTATTGCTTTAATGTTATTGGCCCTTCAAAATAATTTATAAGAACTTTTATAAAAAGAAGTATGACGTTTTAAGTCAGTTTGAAAGTTATCATTCGCACCACTCTCCATTGAAAGAAAATGCTAAATTCATCTCCTTGTTACAAAGATAGGTTGGAAGATATAGTTGTTGGTGTTGTTATTGTTTGGGGGTTTTGGGGGAGTGGTCATTCTGGTAGGAGCTAGGGCGATTGCTTGATTGATTACTTCCACAAATATTACAATTCGTACAAAAATAAGGTTCAATGTATTATTAGTTGAACGTAAAACCTGTTACTAGTATATCATTTTTTCGTCTGTAGAGGGCGGCAATCAACGGCATCCAGAGCGCCGCATCTAGTACAGAGCTGTAAATAGTGCTGTATTTTGAAGAAATCCTCGAATAAGTCCATTTTATTGTAAAATTTACTATCACTTTCTGCAAAAAAACACCAACACAAAACACTATATTTTTTGGTGTGCATAATGTTTGCGTGTCTGTGCACTTTTCCCGGTATCATAAACATCATAAGAAAATTTAAATTAAAAATAATGAAATCTCAAATTAGGATAAGATATGATAAATGCACTAGCGTTGTCAATCGTGCATTGGCTATTCGGATTTTAAACAGTAAAACAAAATCAGAAAGATCAACTTTTTGTCGGTCTCGGGTCCACTTTTTATCGGTCTCGACCATCTAAACCAGTGGTCTCGGGGAACGTTCGGTCTCGTTGACAACCCCCAACTCTCTGTCCCGTTTTGTTACTAAGCCAAGCCCATCTCCACTGTGATTCTTTTACTTTCTCCATGATGTATTGAACCTTTGTTTTATGTCTTTACGACTTTGTGATTGATTTTGGCTCGCAGAGATGAATGCAATTTCTCTCTCCATAGCTCGTTGAGTTGTCACAAGCTTCTGTACTAGTTATTTTGTCAATTACCATGTTTCTGATTCATATGTCATGGTTGATAGAATGCATTGAATGAACAATCTTCACCTATAGGGGCATGGGTATATTTGTTTTGATAAACATGTCTTTGTATCTTCTATAATTCATCCATCCTGCTTTTACTCTTAATATTACTAAATTCTTTCTTTGTGGTTTCTTGCATTTCCCAAATACTAATAACTACCCACTATCTCTAACTTCCGACCTTTTATCCCTATGCTTTCTTCTGTGTCATAGTTTGTCGTATATTTAGTTTTTTCTTTGTGCATGGTTAATTGAATAGTTTTGCTTTCCCTGTTAAGACCTGTCAGCTGTTCTTCTAGTTCTTTAATTGATGCCACATCAGTAAATGTTTCCCATCAATGTTTACCCAGCCATTTAAATGTGACTTTCTGAATACTTCCACTTACGTATGTTGTTGTAAATATCTTTGGAGATGATGTGTCCCCCTGTCGGACTCCCCTTTGGATCTTGACTTCATTTGATACATCATTATGATTGTGGATTCTGGCTACTGCGTTGGTATAAATATCTTCCAGGATGTTTACATACCCCTTCTTCAATATTGATTTTCCGGAGGGCATCAAGCATGCGATCTCTGCATGTGTTCGATGGAATCGAATGCCTTCTGGTAGTCCACAAATCCAAGGCACATTGAAGTTGGTACTCATTTGCCTTCTCAATAAGCTGATTCATAGCTTGTATGTTGGTTGTCAGGTGTCTAAACCCTGCTTGTTTTGGGGGTTGATTTGTGTCAAATATATCTTTGATTCTAATTTGCATTACTTAATAGTGAAGATCTTGTACAAATGACATAGAAGGCTGATAGTGGGCGGTAGTTTTTAACATAAGCTTTGTCCCCTTTCTTGTATAAAATAACTATTTTTGCATCTTTCCAAGTGGTTGGAATCGGTTGCTTTTCCAATATCTTGATTGAATAGTTGTACTAACTGTTTAATTGTCTCCTCTCCTCCTTGTTTGGTATCACTTGTTATTTCGTCATTTCATACTGACGCGCTGGCAGGGAGTGTTGTAGGGGCAGCAACTGCCGATGTACGTATTACAAGTTTACAACACCCCAGTGCTCAGGCACGTAAAAACTACTCGTCAACGGCACTACAGTAGCAAGATCGATTATCTGGCCAGACCAGATGCTTATGCATGTTTTTAATGTGACCATATGGCAACGTGTAGTGATGTGTATTTAAAGGACTTTGTAACATTGTCCAAATCCTCAAAACTGATGTTAGTGGTTCTCTCATACCTTTTAATATTCATATTAACAACAAAAAAAGCACGGGACAGGTTTCGGTTTGTCAAATTTCCATTTCGTTCAAAAGATATTTACGATTGAAGTGTGTCTGTATAAAATTGTCTACGGGATAATTTATTCATGTACAAAGTAATTGCAATGTGCAAGGTGTTCAGATGTTAACCTGTCTACGGGATGATTTAATTAAAGGGGTAGTTTAGTTTTGGTAAGGCTCAAATTTAGTAACCAAACATGGACAGTATCATTATAAAACTAATAATGTTAACTCCACCATGCTCGAAAGGTATACAAAATTACAAACGACTAAGTAAAACGCCCGTTATCATTAGAAAAGAGCCATTAAAACTCAAGAGGGCGCTCTCTAAAAAAGGCATTGGTTTCAACCATTTTTCATACAAAATGATGGCTGTGATGTTTTATTGAAATAATGATTAAATAGAGAGATCATCAACAACTATTTTAAAAACGCTTTTGAAAATTTTTGAAATAGTGCAAGCATTTTTTTATTTTTTTGAAAAATTCAGCTAATTATTTGGGCCCCAAATAATTATAGGGTCAGATATATTTATTGATATTTCAGCCGTTTCTGGGCCGATTTTGACCAAATAAAGTTTATTCTGCCATTAAAATGTTGCATGTTCCCGCAAATTCGACACTCAGTTTTTCATTACCTCACAAACAAATTGTGATGTGCAGCGCCCTCTCTACCAAAACTAAACTACCCCTTTAAGCTGTGTACAAAGTAAGTGCAATGAGTAAGGGAATATCATTTTGCATTTTTCTCTCATTTCTCTGCCTAAACACATTCATTTAACGTAGATTTTGTAAACATTACTTTTGGGATGTGGACATTTTTGCACGTGTCAACAAAGTTACTAGATCCCTTCAATATAATGTACTTTATTATTTCACGCGACGTCATTGAATCCGAATCGATATCAACACAAGGCGTGTCCATATTGCATTCGAGATCAACACAATTGTGGCTCACTATAATCTACCGTTATGCAACCATTTAAGATAAATTATGATAACATTTCTGGCTGCAATTAGATGTGTTTTTGTACAGCATTATTTACAGCTCCATATTGGACACCACTGTTCCTGTGCTATGACGGGTTCCCAGGATCACTTGTGTCGAGTTTCATCTATTAAAATTCGTTCCTTTTCGGTCTTATAGTAAAAGTAATCATATTAATGGAATTTGGACGATGATGTACAGACATTTGGATGTGATTTGCACGCATTATGTGGACATTGTGGAATAAATGCGCTGAGACTCGTTACGCCAATACTAATTAGAGTAGGTATTTTGCTATCACATGCACAAAAACACATGTACATTAACTAGGCATAACAGGCCCGTAGGCGCGTATACCTCCTCTTGGGTATCATTAATAATATAAAATATAGTCCATGCTTTTGAAATCACTATAATCTCTTTTGCCTGAACACTGCTGGGGGCTGTCATGTTTTCCAACTGTACCATATGAAACGTCATCTGACCTTGCACTTACAAACGCGGATTGCGTAACCACTGACATTGCGACAGATTCAACAACAGCAGTTACATAACCCGCTTTTTTTTAGAGCACGCTCTCGAGAATGTGCTCGGATTACGTTTTATATAGCACAGTTGAAAAAATATGGTAGCCTACAGAGGCCAATCAACTTTGATAGTGGTTTCAAAAACATGTATTATTAGTGATACCCACACTGTTAAAACGCTGTGTAAACAAATTCAACAACTTGTTGAAAATGTTCAACAACCGCTGATTAACATATGACCCATCCAATTCTTGTTGAAAACATTAAACAACCCCAGTTGTTTAAAGTTTACACAACTGTTGTTTAAATTTGTTTCTACAACCGTTGTTTAGAATAAATTTTAAACAACCCTGTTGTTGACATAGCAAATACGAAAATGATTGTACTATAAAACGGTAAAGTCGGAATCGAACCGGGGATATTTGGGATAAAAGATTAACACGCTACCGTCTGCGCTAACTCGTTTCGCTTGGTTTGCGGAGGGACAAAAGGGGTTCTGTCGCGATGATTTCGCGGTCAAAACTATCACGTGATTTAACACGTTTCAACAACGCTTGAACGATGGCCGCTTTACACAACCCTTCTTTCTAAAATTAATCATGCTACACCTAAAGTTGTATAAAAAGATTCAAGAACCATTTTTACACAACGTTTTTGTACACAGCGTTTTAACAATGCATGAAGAAAAAAGGTCTAGAAGTGACAGGAATTATGTACCGTATAGTACCGTAAGCGAAAAAATGCCAGCGTTTCATTCTCCTTTAAAGAGATTCTTAAAAATAAAAGGGATCCATTGAAGTAACATTGTCAAAATTAACACAACTTACTTAGAACTCTAGCAGTTCTACACATCTCATTGTATTTGTACATTATTACGAATAGAAACATTACGAATATCACAATATCAGATTACAGAAATACATATTTTATCAACCCTTCTTCATCATGTTCATGTTTGCACATGTCAACAAAGCTGATAGATCCCTTGAAAAGACGAAAATTGTAATTGTTTTTGTTTTGTTTAATACACATAAATATACACAGACAAACGACTGATTCTCTTTAACGAGTACAATAATTTGTGATTAATGTGTCATTTATCGTAGGGAGCGAATGGCGTGTGTGGCTACCATCAGACCGATTCTTCTGTAGCTAACTGAATTGATGCTAACCTGTATGCCAAGATATGGAATTATTCTAATCCTGTACAACTTGGAGAGCGACGAATCCTGAACAGCAACGCAACGAATGACTGCTGAAAAAGAAAGGTTCGTGGCTTCGCTGTGATATTTCCAGTTCACCCCCAGAAGACGTTTCATTCCATCCTTTTTACAGTTATTCAGCTTCATTCGAGGGACGACGAGCAAAGTTGAAAGGAGAAGGTCAGATTTGTGTCTAATTATGTCTAGTTATTTCTTGAAAGCAGACGTTGAAAGTGCAATTTAATCGTTCTCTAGCTTCCGGGATGTATTCTAAGCCTGAACCGGTTGGAGAGCTCTTCAAGTTGAACAAGTGACATTGTGAACACTAATTGATAGATTCCAAGCTCATTTGGGTGACATTGAGTAAATAAAGATATGATTATGTAATTATTGTATGTTTGTGTAATTGTATTTTCCTACAAAATCAATAATCTTCTTGATTTATTTCTTTGATCCTCCCTACCTCTATTCTTCTCTAAGCCTTACACTCTCATCACATTTTATTTGACTGCAGCCACTTAAGGACCCACTCATGCCTGTTTGACCTGATTGGTCAAGCAGTCCTGACACTCACCCACTCACAGTTGCTTTCATTGTTGTGTGTCTCCGCCTCCTTTCCTCTTTCCAGCCCCCCTTCCATACATGTGTTTATGTTGGTATATATTCTGTGTTTTTTCTGTAGTATCTGTCATTTGTGCCCTGACGAAGATTCTGCTAGGATCGAAAGCTAGGCTGTATACGACTCTCATTTTACCACATTGGCGATTTTTTAGTAGACAAGCAGTTTTCAGCAGTATTTTCCATATTCAATAATTGTAGGTTACTTTTAACGAGTTCACATGTGTTTTACTATTCATTTCGCAAATGTTGATATTGTAAATATTTGGTTCACGTTATGTTATATTTTATGGAAATTGGATGAAATCTTCCACTGTAATGTTCTTGGTAGTCTAAAGCCAGCTGTCAAATCGTAATGTGTACGGATCACAATGTGTTAATGCGTTTGAGAAAACAATAAAACAGTAGGAACTATTTCTTATGTTAACATGGTGAGTAGTAAAAATGAATTACTTTCAAATTTTAACACTCGGAAGAGTACTTACGTAGAGGACAGCAGTTAAGAACCGTTGGTATGAATGTATGTTTTAGTTTGGAATCGATTATTACAGAATACAGACATGGTAATGATTTCCTCCTTCAAAACAACCCCATATAACCTTATTATAGACATGTTGTTATCTAGAATTCACTGCTCAAAATAATAATAATAATAAATATGGCTGGAAAGTGTCTGTCAGTGTGTGAGAAGTTAGAGGAAGAAATAAAGTGTGCCATTTGCTTTAATCGTTTCAAGAACCCGAGAGCGTTGTTCTGTCTGCACAGTTTCTGTGAAAAGTGACTCGAAAAGTTCCAGACAGAGAAAGGCAGTGCCAGGTTCATACCATGTCCCGTGTGCCAAAAGGTGTCAGATATACCGGAGGGAGGTGTCGCTGCTTTGACGCTAGATTTCCGGGCGATGAAGCTCCTTCGGGTTCTTGAGGACGAAGAAGTGAATCAAGACGCCAAGTCGGCCAGGTTGCCCATAGCATGTGATATCTGTGGGGGAACCCACAAGGATATAAACCAGCCTCATGGATTCATTCACTGCTCCGAGTGCGCACAGACAATGTGTCAACAATGCAGCAGTGCTCACGCTAAGATGAAGGCGAGTAGAAACCATACCGTAACGGCCGTACCAGAGCAAGAACTGATGAAGGGGATGGAAGACATTGGTGCGTACGGCTGCAGGAAAGGCGACGTCGAAGAGCATGAAGAGGGTGTATCAACATTTTGTCAGAATCACGCGGATATGAAGTTGCGACTCTTCTGCACTGTTTGCAATCTTCCAATTTGTGATGAATGCACTGAAAACGATCACCGTACAGAGAACGATCACGAGCATGTCCCGATCGGCGAATTTGTGTCGACACTGAAGAAGAGAATCCGTTGGCAGTTGGCACGAGTTGATGAAAAATCGCAAGAATTCGCCTCATTCATTTCGGTGCTTGATATCGTCGACAAGTCGATGATAATGCAGGAGGAAATGTTCAACAAGAAGATTACATTGATGGTTGAACGTGTTAAACAAGAGACGAAACGATCGGAACTAAACGTCAAGGCTACAAGAAACTCATTTCTGCAAAACCACCGGCAAGAACTTGTAAAGCTCCGACAGAAGTCCAAAGAGGTGAAGGAGGCGAGGACTTATTTGAGACGGAAGCAAGAACGATTCTTGAACAAGAGTCGACTGATGTTGCCAACGCACTTTCTTACCAGAATCTACAACTTCTGCAGGAAACCCTCGACAAGGTGACGTCAGAGAGACTGGATCTGAGTTTGCTTCAGAAGATCAGTGAGTCGGTGTCCCAGCATCTACATTTCCACGCGTCAAAATATTACCCAAGTCTTGGATCTTTGGTGATGGCAATCAGGGACAGAAGAAACATTAGCATTCAATCTTGCACCGATGGCCCTTATTCAATGACCTTCACGAAAGATGGACGGGTGGCGGTGGTAGCTCAATTTGCAGGGGTCGTTTCGCAACCAGATAATGAGGTGTATTACACTCGCGATTTAAGTGATAACTATCACAAAGACGATCGCAAGCACTACCTACATGAAGATAGCAATTATTATGCAGTGAAACAGACAGATGTGAAGTATGAGTCCGCCACACAGTTTGATCTAGAAAAGAGGGTAACATGATTTATTGTGTCAAATGCTTTAGCAAAGTCAACAAAAACGCCTACAGTAATTCGACCTTCATCCTGAAACTTAATTAACTGATTTATCAAGCTAATCAGTGATAAAATTGTACTATGCTTTTCCCTAAAACCATACTGATGTTTATACAATAAATCATATTTTCCGAGGAATTTACCCAAACGAATATTCACTAACTTCTCAAACACTTTACTTAAAATAGGTAGGACAGATATAGGCCTATAATTTCCTGGATCAGTTCTTGTACCTTTCTTATACACCGGACTGACTCTGGCTATCTTCATAGAACGTGGGAAGACACCTAATTGAAAAGACATATTAGAAATATATGAGAGTGGTTGCGACACATAATACACACCATCTTTCAATAAATTAACAGGAATATTATCACTACCACATGACTTTTTCATATCGCAATTCAAAATTACACTTTCAACCTCAGCATGAGTAATTGGTGACCAATACAAGGAATTTCTAAGAGGTTCTCCTAAGTAATCCTTATAACTATGTTCACATTGCAACTCATTAATCTTTTCTGCCAGCCTTGGCCCAACCGACACGAGAAAATCATTAAATATATCAACTATTTCTTGGGGCTCTCTATAATCCTGAAATGTACCATCTACTTCAACTTGTAATTTATCAACAACTTTCCTAGTCTGATCCTGTTTCCCAAGCAATTCATTAACTGTTTTCCATGTTTTACTTGAATTACCCTCGTACTTTTTAAACAGACGACCATAGTATAACTTCTTGGCATTCCTTAGAACAGATGTTAACAGATTCCTATACCGCTTATACTTGTCATAAACATTAGTATTACATCTAGACTCTAAAACCTTAGAATAAAGTCTATGTTTGCGTTTTATGCATTTCATTATTGACTTTGTAATCCAAGGTTTAATCACATTCTTCTTATTTTTCCTTCCCACAAATGGTGCATATTCATTACAAACACTTCCAAATATTTTCAAAAACCTTTCATATGCACTGTCCACTTCTCTACAATTATATACTTCTTGCCAAGACGCACCTGCAAGGTCAGCAATAAACTTAGCCTTATCAAAATTTCTATAATCTCGTACTTTAACTGAAGATCCTAACACTTTACTACAAGTCATATTTTCAAAGAAAGCACATATAGGGAAATGATCTGATAGATCCGTCAATAATATACCTGCATAATTATTACCAGCACTATAATTAGTATAAATGTGATCTATCAAAGTTTCTGTAAACTCAGTTTTACGAGTTGCATTTACAATAATCTGTTCTAGACCAAAGCACTGTAATCGTGTCACAAATCCGTCAACTACATTGTGAGTTATATTAAGCAAATCAATATTGAAATCACCCATTAACACACAATGGCGTCTATCCAACTTCAACTTATATAGTGTATCAACCAGACTTTCCTGAAATTCTTTCAAGTCGGTGTTAGGTTTCCTATATATTATGCCTACAACAACAATTTTATCATCCACATGAAGATAAATCCATATAGATTCGGCATGGCGCACATCCATGTCAATAATTTCATAAATAAACTCGGACTTAATAAATGCAGCAACACCTCCTCCTCTGCCAGCTACACGACTTCTATACTCAAAATTATAGCCATTTATTCCAAATCCAGTATCCTCATGTAATTGTCAAATCTCCGAGAGGCCTATAATACTAAATTTATGCTTAAGCACAGAATCATAAAAAAGATTAAAGTTATCAAAATTTTTATTTAGGGATCGAATATTAATATGCGAAAAGCTCAACGAATCTTTTGGAAAATCTTTAAATGTAGAATTGAATACTTCTGGGCTTAGACTAAAACACTGACATGATGTTAATACAGACTCTGTTTCATCAAACATGATAATAAAGTTTTAGTCTGCATTTCGTTCTTCGAAAGTTTTACTTAATCTTTTCAAGATCGGCCTCAGAGGTGAGGACGATGGCTAGTGTCTTCGCAGATTTCTTCACGAGGATCTTGGCGTTTGAAGTCCACAGGAACTTGTATCCCTTGTCCTTCCTTGCCCTGTTGGCTAGATACAAGAGGTTCTTCGTAGCGGGGAGTAGGTTCTCGTTTATGAAGATGTTGCCATCTCCCCTCAGGCCAAGACCCAGATATTAACTGTACATTACTTACATATAACATACATGTAGCATTTTCCATCAAGAAAGCATTAATTTAGTCAGTATGCATGTCTAAAACAACAAAACAATGTATAATCGAGACAAATATTATACCATATTAAATTTTTACTAAAGACCCTCTCCTTTAATTTCACTCATGGTCATGACAATATACTGTTCTCAATATACTATCAAATATCAAACTCTTCTCTCTCGCTCTAATTATACTATTAATAGTTTATGTCTCATTCATTTAACAAGATATAAAATCATCCCAGCTACAAAATATCAAAACTTGGGATAGATTCAAGCAGACTTGACCGAGATATCGGGATCCAAGCATGATATAAACATAATCGCAAATGGAAAAATCGATGAAAACTGCAAACATTCAATTCTGTCTTACCTGTAAAATAATGTGTTGAGAGAGACGAAAACTTTCTATGCACAGTAACTGTACTCGATCGCCACTTCATCTGAAGCATAATTAAAAGTATTTGCCTTAAAGTTCAAAATATACGTTACAGATGTAATGCACGCCATTCCGAATAAATGTCTGCTTGGAACAATGTCACCCCTCTCCCCTCCCTATAGGTGCCTCCGCACACACAAACACACACAGGACTTGATCTATAGCGACTGGAGAACTTCAGTTCGTTGGGATCGAATTACGTTGATACAGTACGAGTCGAAATCAACTTAGCAGCACTAATAGGGATTACTACACACAAACGCTAGGGTTGAGAGATTATTTTGACCATTACTGAAAGAGATGGGCGTTTTATAAAATTGTATGACGTAGTACAGGGGCAAAGCCACATACTTTGGGGAGGGCGGCTTAGTCACGTTAATGGGCAACGCATTATATGCACCAATTTGATGTGCCCTGTTTTGAGAACCAATTACTGTTTTCAAATATCTAATTAAAAACACCATAAATTACGAAACAAAAGAAATATAACGGCTTACTCGGAATATCTTGAAATATTTGTATGCTAAATTGCAATAAAGGAAAAACAAATGTTGCCATTATTTGAGCAAAATAATAGGAACATATTATTTTTCCTCCAGATCTCCGCTACAACATATCAAAATAGACGTATTCGAGCAGAATCGAACGAGATAGAAACACAACTGCACCTTCCAAACATAATACAAAATTTATGAAATCAATCAAAATTAAATTTTCGCTTTTCATGGCAATTTGATGACGTCATGATGTCCGACTGGCAAATTTTGAATATCACACCATACCTACAACTCATACTCTGTCACGAATACATAACAACCAAAACACTGAGCATGGATTTTCAAAATTATGATCAATTGAAAAGGGCATGTTTTTACCACATTTTGACATATTTTACATATGGCGGCACGCGCGGATTTCATGTGTAACACGCGCGCATCGGTACATTTCCGGTCGAAAAGAGCTAGTAATTGTTCGAAATCATCCCAGCTACACAATATCAAAACTTGGGACAGATTCAAGCAGAATTGACCGAGATATCGGAATCCAAACACGATATATACATAATCGCAAATGATAAAATCGTTGAAAACTGCTAATGTTAACTTCTCATGGTCATATGATTACGTAATGCTGTTTGGTTGGCAATAAGGATGCATGACGTCATATCTACAACTCATTGGTCTGCAAGGAAAAATACTTTTAACAAAATTGACCACGGATTTTAAAAATTATTATCAATTAAAAAAGGGCATTTTTAGTACATATTTTGCGCATAGCAGCACTCGCGGATTTTAAGGTTTTACGCCCTCGCATTCGAGCATTTTTGGTCGAGGAGATCTGGAAACTGTTTTAATTTATCATAGAAAGTATTGGGAACAGTTTCCAAGAAAAAAAACGCGACTTTTTCGTTCCGTGCGCCTACGCGTGAAAAAGCGCGCGCGCAAACGCGCACGCGCGCAAAATTTTGAAATGCTCGAAATGACCTGAAACGTATGGAAAATTGGTTCGCGCGTCGATTTGAGAATTTTTCAAGGATTTTTACCCTTTGAAGCGCGCGTACGCGTCCGTCGTTGTCCGTACGACCTTGGGTGCGACATTTTTGTATAGCCCTTGACCTTAGCTTTCCATATACAAAATTTGGTTAAAATATACCATTACGTAAGAAAGATATGGGCTGTTGAAATATTTCACAAAATGGCGTCTCTATGACGTCACAGGGTAGTGACGTCATAATCATTACCCAGGTGCACAATTTCGGACCAAGGTCTATAATATTCACCAAGTTTCATTATCATATGCCCAGCCAAATTTTACAAACACAACACACAAAAAACGTAAAAAGAAAGAAAAAAAAGGAGAAGAATAATTTTGTGATTCCACAATTGCGGTATATTTATAGATCGGAATGACCACGGGAAATGACGACGGATCGTGGTAGCGTTATGAAATGTTGTGGCATGATAATTTGATATGTTATGAACAAGATCTTATCGAGATCGAGCCTTGTAACATGACACGAATTATATAAACAAAGCCAGAGATGATCGTGACGTATTGTGCGATTGTGGAAGCACCCGCTGAGTAATAACAATAGGTGATACGCTATACGTATCACCTAATAAAAGGCGTATCCGGATACAGCATGTAGTGCAGTGCACTGCATTCGAGATCAACCGTGCATGCACATTTGCTGCTCTAGTGTACAGTCCACCATTACCGTACAAAGCACTATGATTATGATTTTGTTTATCTTTGCAATACTATGTGCGTGATCCCCGTTTGATCGCTGCATTATTTTAAACAGTTAACACCATAATTATAGAGACATTGTATCTGTACAGTACTATAGAGAGCTTTCCGAATCAGTTGTGTCGAGTTTGATTCATTTTGTACCGGAGATATCAACACAATTCGCTCCTTGTTTGGACAAAGTTGTAGCAGTGGAAAATGGACAAATAAATGTAGACGTTTGGATACGATTGAACTGCATGCGCAATATTATAGTGGCGGGAATTGCACCCTGACTCGACTGTACGTGGGGTTTACTTTTACATGTTTTAAATCGGACTTGTCAAAATGTAGTGGTATACCGAGCGTCAGTGAAGCTGTCGAGCAGAATACAGAGACTGATTTTCGGTCTATGTGATACTCGTTACTACTATGATACAGTTCTACGTGTCTCAATCACAGTACGTATATATTATTATTTTGTTATGATTTAAAAAAGGCAAAGAAATGGGATTCCAACGGGATTCGATTTCTGGTCTGTTTCTTTATATGTTTGAATTAATTATTTTGTTATCACAACTGACAGACAAATACACGCACGCACACATACACACACACATAGATATACACGCAAACAAACACAAGAACACAAACACACAAATACGCGCATGCACGCATAGTGCGAGTCAAAAAAAAATGAAACCGGACTTTGATAGCTTATAAATCCTCAATTACAAACATATGTATGTTGATATTGGTATCATGTTAAAGCTTAGGAAACTGCCTTTAAAATGATATATCACACAGTTTGATCACTTTACGCATCATCGAGCAGGACCTTATTATTCAAAGTCATGCAAAAACTACCCGTGTCCAAGTTTGCCGTCGTCTTGTCATAAACACATCAAAACAAAGTGAGTCCCCCTTTATCAAACTGCTAATGTTAACTTCTCATGGTCATATGATTACGTAATGCTGTTTGGTTGGCAATAAGGATGCATGACGTCATATCTACAACTCATTGGTCTGCAAGGAAAAATACTTTTAACAAAATTGACCACGGATTTTAAAAATTATTATCAATTAAAAAAGGGCATTTTTAGTACATATTTTGCGCATAGCAGCACTCGCGGATTTTAAGGTTTTACGCCCTCGCATTCGAGCATTTTTGGTCGAGGAGATCTGGAAACTGTTTTAATTTATCATAGAAAGTATTGGGAACAGTTTCCAAGAAAAAAAACGCGACTTTTTCGTTCCGTGCGCCTACGCGTGAAAAAGCGCGCGCGCAAACGCGCACGCGCGCAAAATTTTGAAATGCTCGAAATGACCTGAAACGTATGGAAAATTGGTTCGCGCGTCGATTTGAGAATTTTTCAAGGATTTTTACCCTTTGAAGCGCGCGTACGCGTCCGTCGTTGTCCGTACGACCTTGGGTGCGACATTTTTGTATAGCCCTTGACCTTAGCTTTCCATATACAAAATTTGGTTAAAATATACCATTACGTAAGAAAGATATGGGCTGTTGAAATATTTCACAAAATGGCGTCTCTATGACGTCACAGGGTAGTGACGTCATAATCATTACCCAGGTGCACAATTTCGGACCAAGGTCTATAATATTCACCAAGTTTCATTATCATATGCCCAGCCAAATTTTACAAACACAACACACAAAAAACGTAAAAAGAAAGAAAAAAAAGGAGAAGAATAATTTTGTGATTCCACAATTGCGGTATATTTATAGATCGGAATGACCACGGGAAATGACGACGGATCGTGGTAGCGTTATGAAATGTTGTGGCATGATAATTTGATATGTTATGAACAAGATCTTATCGAGATCGAGCCTTGTAACATGACACGAATTATATAAACAAAGCCAGAGATGATCGTGACGTATTGTGCGATTGTGGAAGCACCCGCTGAGTAATAACAATAGGTGATACGCTATACGTATCACCTAATAAAAGGCGTATCCGGATACAGCATGTAGTGCAGTGCACTGCATTCGAGATCAACCGTGCATGCACATTTGCTGCTCTAGTGTACAGTCCACCATTACCGTACAAAGCACTATGATTATGATTTTGTTTATCTTTGCAATACTATGTGCGTGATCCCCGTTTGATCGCTGCATTATTTTAAACAGTTAACACCATAATTATAGAGACATTGTATCTGTACAGTACTATAGAGAGCTTTCCGAATCAGTTGTGTCGAGTTTGATTCATTTTGTACCGGAGATATCAACACAATTCGCTCCTTGTTTGGACAAAGTTGTAGCAGTGGAAAATGGACAAATAAATGTAGACGTTTGGATACGATTGAACTGCATGCGCAATATTATAGTGGCGGGAATTGCACCCTGACTCGACTGTACGTGGGGTTTACTTTTACATGTTTTAAATCGGACTTGTCGAAATGTAGTGGTATACCGAGCGTCAGTGAAGCTGTCGAGCAGAATACAGAGACTGATTTTCGGTCTATGTGATACTCGTTACTACTATGATACAGTTCTACGTGTCTCAATCACAGTACGTATATATTATTATTTTGTTATGATTTAAAAAAGGCAAAGAAATGGGATTCCAACGGGATTCGATTTCTGGTCTGTTTCTTTATATGTTTGAATTAATTATTTTGTTATCACAACTGACAGACAAATACACGCACGCACACATACACACACACATAGATATACACGCAAACAAACACAAGAACACAAACACACAAATACGCGCATGCACGCATAGTGCGAGTCAAAAAAAAATGAAACCGGACTTTGATAGCTTATAAATCCTCAATTACAAACATATGTATGTTGATATTGGTATCATGTTAAAGCTTAGGAAACTGCCTTTAAAATGATATATCACACAGTTTGATCACTTTACGCATCATCGAGCAGGACCTTATTATTCAAAGTCATGCAAAAACTACCCGTGTCCAAGTTTGCCGTCGTCTTGTCATAAACACATCAAAACAAAGTGAGTCCCCCTTTATCAAATTAGCATAACTTTTTAACGAAAAAGTTTTGCTCACAATAACTTGGCAGGATTGTTTATACACTTATTGAATAACTTATGTGCGAAAATAAAATTGGTCCGTCGAGTCATGCATGAGAGAGCACACATTAAAGGCAAAATTGTCACTTTTTGACTCTTGTGACTTTTGAAAAGTGACAATTTTGCCTTTAATGTGTGGTCACTCATGCATGACATGGCGGATTAATCTCATTTTCACAGAGAAGTTAGTCAATCAGTGTAGAAACAGTCCTGCCAAGTTATTTTGCTCAAAACCTTTTCGTTTTTACGCTATACTGATTAGGGGGGAATTAGGTTTTTTGTTGTGTTTATCATGAATGAATGCGTCTGTTTACGTTTTTTTCCAAATTAACATTTCAAGAATATCCTTTGGTGAATCACAACAAAATATCAGGTGGTTGCCAGTGTTTTCATGTTTTTCAGGGTGGAAGGGGATCACACACTGTCCTCACATCAGCAACCAAACTGTTTGGAGGCAGGGGCCCCTGAATAGGACATGCAGGATGAAGTTATCTTTGAAAATAAAATAACAGATACAACAATTCACAGAACAAGAACACTGCAAACTTGGACACGGGTAGTTTCTGCATGCCTTTGGATTATTAGGTCGCATTCGGTGAAGCGTGAAGTGATCAGAGTGCATGATATATCATTGTAAAGGTCATTTCCCAACCTTTAACATGATATCAATATCAACATATGTACTTTTAGATTTGTGGATTTATAAGCTTTCAAAGTCCGGTTTCGTTTTTTTTGACTCGCACTGTATACAGAGTGAGTCAAAAAAAATGTCCCACTTTTGTAAAGTTGTACTGTTTGAAATATGAATATTTAATCATGGGTTTCATGATATGTCTTGATAGAGTTATCCTCCCAGTACATTTAGGTACCATTTTCATTTGAATCTCTGCTCTCATGACTGAACATCAGACAATCTTTAGAAGACTGCCAGATCTCATTTGCGCCAAGTGGCTGGGTGAGGAATAAAACATTGTTTTGAACAAAGACAGCCAGACAGACAGAAACACACACACACATGCACACACACACACACACACACAAACACACACACACACACACAGACACACACACAAAACCACACACATGCACACGCACGCACACACACACACACACACACACACACACACACACACACACACACACACACACACAAACACACACACATGCACACGCACACGCACAGGCACACCCACACACACAAACACACGCACACGATGATGACAATGATGATGATATGATGGTGGTAGTGAATGTATTTTAAGGGGAAAGATTGTCGGGGAACTGCCACTTAAACATTCAGCGATCTTGATAAAAATCAATGCTTAATCAGAAAAGGGGAAATTATGAAACAGTTGTTACCGTGTGTGTGTGTGTGTGTGTGTGTGTGCGTGCGTTTGTGTCTATGGGTGTGCGTGTGTGTTCGTGTGTGCGTGTGTGTGTATCAGTCTGTCTGTCTGACTGTCTTTGTCTAAAGCACTGTTTTATTCCTTACCCAGTAACTTGGCGCAAGTGAGATCTGGCAGTCTTCTAAAGATTGTCTGATGTTCAGTCATGCGTGTAGAGATTCAAATGAAAATGGTACCTACATGTACTGAGAGGATAACTCTATCAAGACATATCATGAAACCCATGATTAAATATTCATATTTCAAACAATACAACTTTACAAAAGTGGGACATTTTTTCTGACTCACTCTGTATATCAAATCACTCACTAGTCTAGGTTCTATACTCTGTATACACCTTTCCCCCATATGTATACGCGTATACCCGGTGCATCTGTACGCCCGGTGAACTGTACGGAAACGGAGTATAGGCAAAGTTGGCAAGGCGAGGGAATTCGTGTGGATTTTCACGGCGGGCATTAGTCTTCAAAATGAGTTGCATTATGGACTTTGTACTCTGTGAATAACAAAATAATGAACAAAGTGAGAATCCCATAGTAAAATGATAATGTGTTACATTCATGTCATTAGTGGGTGTATAAAAAGAGAAAACAATATTGATTACAAGTGTTTTACAATAAACTACTAAGTTTGAAGTGAAGATCTTCGGCTGACATCTGTAATTTGGTATGCAATACACAGACTACGATCTGAACCTTCAACACAGTCGGTGCGCTGTCTATCACTCGCGATGGGCGGAGCTATTGCCAACTTTACCTATACTCTGTTTCCGTTCAGATTCAGCGGGCGTACAGATGCACCGGGTTACTCGATTATGGGGGAAAGGTGTAACAACAGAGTATAGAAACTAGACTAATCACTCACATACTCACGGACGCACACACAAATACATACACGTACATACACACGCACGGATGCACACAAACACATACAAATAAACACACAAACAAGCACACACTTATACTTGCATAATTCAACCTATGAATTTGACACGATCGAAATAAAATCCTAACTCTCATCGAGTGTGAAGCTTTGTATTTGACCTAAAGGGTAATCCTCAAAACTTATATTCTGGTGGTTCTTTCATACCTTATCATATTCATATTAACAATAATCATTTGGCCTATTAAAGAGATTCTTAAAGGGATTTAGTAACTTGGTTTACATGTGCAAAAAGTGATGAATGGTTGATACAATGTATAATGTTGTTATCATTCTGATATGTCCACTGGGTAGGCATTTCAGTGGAAAGTTACACATCTGAACACTTCAATAACTTAAATATCATTTCAACGAAAGGGAAATTCGAAAAACCAAAACCTGTCCCATACTTCTATTGTTAATACGAATACAACAAGGTATGAGAGAACCGCTATAATTTAAATTTGATTTTGAGGATTTGGACAATGTTACTAGATCCCTTTAAACGGGATCCATTGTAGTAACGTTGTCAACATCCACAAAACTTACTTTGAACTCTGGCGGTACTCACACACCTCATTGTATTTGTATTATACCAATAGAACTTTGGAACCGGTTTCACATTTTTTGGTTACAGAAATACGTATTTTCCCAAACCTTCTTCATTTTTTGCACATGTCAATAAAGCTGCAAGATCCCTTGAAAAGACAAAAATGTTTTTTGTTTTTGTTTAATACACATAAATATACACAGACAAACGACAAACGAGTACAATAATATGTGATGTATGTGTCATTTATCGTAGGGAGCGGATGACGTGCGTTGCTACCATCTGATCAATTCATCTGTAGCTTCTGGGTTGATGCTGACCTGTATGCCAAGATATGGAATGATTATAATCCTGAACAACTTGGAGAGCGACGAATCATCAACAGCTAGGAGAGCAACGGAACGAATGACTGCTGAAAAGGATCGTTTCGTATATAAATTCACTTCGATATTTCCAGTCCACCCCCAGAAGACGTTTAATACCATCTTGTTTACAGTTGTTCAGTTCTATTCGAGGGACGACGAGCAAATTTGAAAGGAGTAGGTCAGATTTGTGTCTAATTATTTCTTGAAAGCAGCCGCTGACAGTGCAATTTAATCGTTCTGTAGCTTCTGGGCTGATGCAGATCTGCCCGGAAGTTTTCTAAATCTGAACAAGGTGGAGAGCAATGTTCAGAACGAGAGACTATGTGTACTGAGTCATTTCATGAACTCCGATCCCTACGGCATTTCCAGTCAACCTCTATAGAAGACGGTGAAAACTACTACATGTATGCCCTTTTAAATATTCGTTGAACATGACGTGTGCCATCGTGAACATTGAAGAACTCTAGCTTCCAACTCCTTGCAACATCCACCAATACGTCATTACCGTACACATTGTTATGTTCTTCAAGTTGAAGTGACATTGTGAACACTAATAGATTCCAATCTCATTTGGGTGACATTGAGTAAATATAGATATGATTTTGTAATTACACGTATTGTATGTTTGTGTAATTATATTTTCCTCGAAAAGTCTATAATTGAATGTTACTTATAACGAGGTCACATTTGCTTGCCATTCATTTCGCAAATGTATATATATTGTGAATATTTAGTTCACCTTATTTTATATTTCATGGATATCGGATGAAATCTTCCACGGTAATGTTCTTGGTAGTTTAAAGCCAGCTGTGAAATCATGATGCGTATGGATCACAATGTGTTGATGCGTTTGACAACAGAATAACACAGTAGGAACTATTTCTTATGTTAACATAGTGTGTAGTAAAACGAATTACTTTCAATTTTAACACTCGGAAGAGTACCTACATTGAGGACAGTGGTTAATGATTTTCAGTTATCATAATACATTCTTTCTTCTTTCTATAAAATAACAACATACTTAAATGTAAACCTTTTTATTTAGACATTATAAGCCTGGATACGCTTCTCAAAGATCTACAGACAATTGTTGCAAAGAGATTGTTCTTTTGTTAGAGAAGTTCGAAGAAGAACTTAAGTGTACCACTTGCTTCAATCATTTCAAGAATCGGAGATATTAGAAGTATACGCTGTAACTTTTTCGATAAGAAAGTTATATTCTTAAGAAATTCGGAAAACTCAATTCGCCTTAGTGAAAAGCAGCTTTTTATCTGATAGCAGGCTTTTTACCGTGATTAAATAAATAAACTCACATAATCTCAAGAATATGGCTACGAGGAAGTCACCGTTTTCTAAACTTCTCGGTCCTGACGTTAATTGTGCCATCTGCCGTCATCGATTCAAGAACCCGAGAGTGTTGTCCTGCCTGCACAGTTTCTGCGAGAAATGTCTTGAAAAGTTCCAGACAGAGAAAGGCAGCGCCAGCTCCATACCATGTCCCCTGTGTCAAAAGGTGTCAGATATACCCGATGGAGGTATCACTGCTTTGACGCTAGATTTCCGGGCGACGAGGCTCCTTCAGGTTCTTGAGGACGAAGAAGTGAAACAAGACGCCAAGTCATGTGATGTCGGTGGGGGAACCCAGACGGATGGAAACCAGCCTCATGGATTCATCCACTGCTCCGAGTGCGCACAGACGATGTGTCAACAATGTGGTAATACTCAGAGTAAGATGAAAGGAACTCAGAACCATACCGTAACAACTGTCCCAGAGCCGCAGATGAAGGTGTTGGATGGCAACGGTGCGGAAAGCTGCACGAAAGGCGACGTCGAAGAGGGTCTCTCAACATTTTGTCAGAATCACGCGGAGATGAAGTTGCGACTCTTCTGCACTGTTTGCAACGTTCCAATTTGTGATGAATGCACTGAAAATGATCACCGTACAGAGGACGATCACGAGCATGTCACGATCGGCGAGTTTGTGTCGACACTGAAGGAGAGAATCCATTGCCAGTTGGCACGAGTGGATGAAAAGTCGCAAGAATGCGTCTCATTTATTTCGGTGCTTGATACCGTCGACAAATCAATGCTCATGCATGATGAAATGTTCAACATGAACATAAAGTCAAAGGTTGAACAAGAGACAAAACGATGGGAACGATACGTCAAGGCCACAAGAAACGTATTTCTGCAAAACCAACGCCAAGAACTTGTTAAGCTCCGACAGAAATCCAGAGAGGTGAAGGAGACCCTAGCCTCGTTTGAGTCTGAAGCAAGAACGATCCTGGAACAAGAGCCGAATGATGTGGCCATCGCACTTTCCTACAAGAATCTACAACCTCTGCAGGAAACACTCGACAAGGTGACTTCAGAAAGACTGGATCTGAGTCTGCTTCAAAAGATCAGTGAATCGGTGTCCCAGCAGCTACATTTCCACACAACAAAAGATGAGCCAAGTCTGGGATCTTTGGTGATGGCAATCAGGGACAGAAGAAATATCAGCATCAAATCTTGCACCGATGGCCCTTATTCAATGACCTTCACGAAAGATGGACGGGTGGCGGTGGTAGCTCAGTTTGAAGGGATTAAATCGACACCGGAAGAAGAAAGTTATTATATAGATGACTGCTTTGCAGAGGGAGGGTACAGCAAAGACAATACAATGCACTTTCTTGTTGGCACATTTTATGCAGTGAGACAGACAAATGTTAAGTATCAGTCCGCCACACAGTTTGAACAAGAGAACAAGGTAACGTGTAGTTATGCATCACTCGCATCACTTTCTGATCTACGTCTAGTGCTGTTGAATTCTGATGATGTCATCACACTACCGGGTGGAGATATTTCTTTCAGTTTTGTATCGAATTTCCTTTCGCAGTTGCAAAGCGTAGCAACAGACAACGCAGACAGTATATATGTCGCTGGTGACGGTATGGTTCGTGTCTTGCGCCAGGATGGGGCTTTGCAGAAGTCTATCAATGTAGAGGGTTTATACCCAGTCCGTGTTGCTGTATGTCCTCGTGAGGCCGACGTGATTTTGTTCACTCACGATTCCTCCAAGATCTCTGTTATTGACCAGGACGGTAAGATCTTGCGCACGATCACTCGTCCCGAATGGAAGGAGGTCACGATCGGGTGCGACAATGAGAGACTCCTCTACGTCCTCTGGAAGGGATCCAGTGGTAGTCGGACACTCCAGAGATACACACTCGATGGGAATCTCCTGGACACGCTCTTTGAGAACGAACACCACGGCTGCAGCGCTCTCATACTCTCCGTATCCCCCGATGGAACCGCAGCAGTCGTGACTAAAACTGGCAAAGATGCAGAAGTGACCCTGGTATCTACGGCCAAAAAGATTACACTAACCTAATCAGCCCGACTTGGTTGAGTGACGTATATCTGTTGCGTCAGTTAACAGTTAACACTGACGACGAGTTACAGTATACGGTTTGATCATGTTGATCCGCTCTTGCATAAAATCGTGAATAGCATCATGAAATTTGTCATGTCTCGATTTTTACAAACACGAATTGACAGGAGCGTGCTTTGATCAGGTAGAGAGCACCATTTCAAACATGATAAATCATCGAAATTTCGATTGACAGGATTTCTTGCTTTTGCTAGGCACCCATTCAAATGTATACACTAGTATGAGAAGGGCATAAATGAGATTTAAGATGGTTACAATTCTTAGAGGCATAGTGAATTTACCGTGGAAACATAGCTGTAATTTTGTTTGCTATTAGGTTTCGAAGTTTGCATAATTTATAGAGATGTTTTATTAATTTTGAAAGCTATGGTATTTGTTCAGTGAATGCATGTTTGTGTGCACTATTTTAAAGGTGAATAAACAAATTGTAATTTAATGCACATGATTAATGGTTAAGTTTTGAGTTGAATCTAGATTTGTTCAGTTACATACATATTTTGTGATTGTCATTAAATGAAGCATATGTATACAATACATCTATTATATCACATCGGTTGAATGAGAAAAGGACGCTAATTCACTTTTTGCACTTTCAAGATTATCATGTAATCAGTGTTAGGAACCTTTGTAGAAACCCACTGTATAGCTCTCGTTTGTAAATTAACAATATTTTATCAAAAAAATAAACAATTATTATCTGAAAAAAGAGAGGGTTCGGTCCTACAAGCTAGTATATGCATGACTCACTTTGGCCAAAGAATTACTGAGCGCCCTATTAACTCTCACCCGATGAAGGGGCACGTAGTACCTAATGATATTTGTAATCAAGTGAAGCTCTTCTTTTATACAAATTATTTACAAAGTAGTGATTAATGAGATATGTCCAATATTCTTCATTTATATTCATGCATGAATCTGTATATAGCATATTTTCAATTATATTGATCAATTATTATGCCTTATTTTGCAAATAATAAAACAAAAATGCGATATTTAGAATAATTATATAATCACCGCATATAACGTTTTGGCTGAATATTGGCTAATACTAATCAGCTTCTTCATTGGCTAAACTTGTTTTTATTAAAGATGCTTTACATTCGTATATGTTATACATTGTATACATGTATTTACATTTTTGTTTAGCCTGTACATGAATTTATACAGTATCATCGAATGTGACTACGTTAAATTCTGTAAACATTTTGTTTAATGGTTGTTTGATCGTTTGATTTGTATTACTATTATTGCTTGATTTTATTCCGGCGTTACAATTAAGGTAATAAAAAAATTGTATTACAAGTGTTTTTGTTGTTTTTATATTCAAAGAACGAAAACCTCAACAACAAAAACACCTGCATAGAGAAATGTTTATATTAGAGCTTAGAGATTAAACAAATGTATAGATTAGCTTGATATCCGTGGAGGCCTTAACTTTGTATTGATGACGTAGCTAGAAATTAATATTTGTAAGACAAAATAATACATCGAAAATAAAGGCCAATATGTCAATCATTTGTATGTTGGAAATACCATTCAAAGCTGAGTTTATTTGTTAAGGATAATGCAGTCGTTCTAGAGGAAATGTGGTGTCCTTGCTATTTTTAAAGATATGTTTGTTTGTTTGGTTTCAATCGTTTGGTTTAATGGTTTAGATACACCTGCTATTTGGCTAGATTACTTTTCTATTGCATAATATGGAAATTCAATATTGCATTAGGATTTATTTCAAGTCCTTCATGAGATTCATCTATAAGTCAAAATAGTAAGTTGATTGTTACAAAATAACATTGTTTTGATCTATTTTTAAGTGTTTTTTTTATCACACTGTGGTATAAATTACACTCTGTTTAAGTACAGTAAGATGGTAAGTATAGCTTCCATTTTGGCGGGGTGGCCTAGATATATATATATAATATTACAAACTAAAGAGAAATGATTACATACTCTGTCTTTTAATGCAAATAATCATAATAATCTTTCGATTTATACAGCACCTAATATGAATCATTTCGCTTTTGCATTGTTACATAATATAGTTTCTATGGTGAAGGATTTACATTTTTGCATATTATAAATATAAATGTGTCTATATATTGGTATATTGTAGTGGTTTGTTATCTAATTGTGGGGGGGGGGGGAACATACAAGTTCAGTTTGTATTTCTGCAGATTTTTTTTATTTAGGGTTTTTAAATTTGTATTAGCATTTTTGTTGGGCATGATCTAATCATGAGATTTTTGTTAAAGATTTGTTATCAAACTGAAAAGAAATAGTTACATCATATTACTCTGTATAATTATAGTTTTCATGTTGAAATATTAAATTTGTTGCTCTTTATATATCGATATTAGGGATATATTTTTAGACAACATAATACATTTACTGTAAAAGTTCTGGGCAAGTTGCATTTCAGTGTCTAAAACGTGTACATTATCATTACAAACTTGTAAATGAAAATTAGCAAAGATAGATAGGCTTGGCCGGGAATCGAACCCGAGACCCCCGGATTGCTAGACCCGGATCGCTAGACACTACCATCGAGCCACATAGACGGGTGTATAAATGGGGACCGGTAGGAGGTGAAAGCCTTTATGTGAACGATCTTCTTGAGCCCACTGAGCGCTTGGAAGGAATACTCCCCAGGGAGTGGAGATGGTGCACACACTGTGTGCTGGTTTGCATTGTATCCTATGACCGGGGTAATAATTAATTGTAAAGCGCTTAGAGATGATTATCAATCGTGATAGGCGCTATATAAATCGTGTGTATTATGATTATTATAGACCCATAAATCAATTTCCTTTATGCTTGAATTTAAATAAACTTGTATTTAAACAGTGCTCGAATAAATGGTAGAAGGGTATCTAATCGGTTAAATTTGTAGGGTGTTTTCAGTCATTCAAAGAGCAGCTTTGAACTAATTTATTTTACAAACTTTGCTTCTTTTTGGTTCCCCCATATTTTACGTTATGTTACAATATTAATTAGTGGTTATACTATATCTATTGTGTGTTAGTCTTTTGAACATTTTATATTGTATTTTGTTATTGAATATGTTGTTTGTATTTTTACTTGTGCACCAAAAATATAATTTGTGAAATATGGAAATGAAATGCAAATCAAACAATTTCCAAATGTATATGTGGAGCCCACTTTGGAAAATTCACCAATTTACACACACAAATTATAATTGAGTGTGATTGCTTTTTTAGATTAATAACTCAATAGAGAAATTATCAGAATCAGATTAACGCCAGTTTTGTATAGTTTCAATACAATGTAGGCTTTGTGAATTACTGTGTGTTTTTCATTGCATATCGTGAATACAGTCATGGCAACGCCCCCAATTTCAATTCGAGTTGATTTCTTTATATGGATATACAATATGTTAGCTGTTCCTGGACAGAATTTGCTCAGGCAAAGTTTGTTTGATCATAGCAATGATGTTATAGCTTAGGGGATACACTTATTTTGTATGTATCTCGGGGAAAATATGTAATTAAGCACCCTCTCGACCAGAACTGTTATATCCCTTTAATTAGTTTACTATACCGGCATTCCTATACAGGAAAAAATAAGATCCATGATTTTCAATTTTCTCTAAACTGAGTTCAGTTCGGGAGCTATTAAAGTCTATTCAGTAAGATTCAGGCATGCTTTTGTGGTACATTTAATGTAATTATGATAAAAGACTTATGATCTCAAAAATAAAATGCATTATGTTAACACATATGTTAGTTTATTCAAGTGTCTTTGTATTGTCCATCTAAGAGGACATTTCTTTTTTTGTTACACGTATACACTATATATTTGAATAGACAATGAATGAAAGTAAATAATCATTATAAATTGCCAAAATTTGAGTTTTAATTATTTATAAGTAATAGCTATGACTCTGAGACTCTCATAACTCAGATATTGTTCAAATAAAAAATATTCTGGTTCCACGTCTAAGTAACACACTGAATAAAAACGTAATGACACTTAGATTAGTCTAATCTCAGAATTATTTTTGTTACAATTTTGGACATTTATCATGATTATTTACATTCATTCATTGTCTATCTAAATCAAATAACAATTTTGATTTTTGCGCATCAGACTGAAGAAAGGTGAAACTTCAGTGAACAATTTGTGTTAGCATTAATGGTATAAATTATTACAAAACAGCCAGTATATATATCAAAACCTGCCATTGAATACAAATTAATGTGCAATTGTGTGTTTGTGCGAATGTGCGTGTGTATGCGTGTATGCGTATGTGCGTGTGTGCGTGCGTGTATGTCTGTCTCTGTGTGCGTGTGTGTGTGTTATGTCTATGACTGTGCGCGTGTAATATAATATATTTATACAAACACAATTGTTCAATAAATAAGCGGTTTAAGGTTGTCTGTTCGTTAGCTTGATCTATTTATGGATGTATATACTATTCATCCAGAACATTATTTACTTATTTCGCATGTTACTTTCACAGTTACCATGGTAACATGTTTAGTGAAATGTAACAATATTTAAGTACACACAATTTAACTATACACAACAATAATTGCATGGTAAAATTATTTTATACAAACAGTTCAAATCCTAATTTCGTGATCAGTTATTGTTTGCCTTTATATTCTAATGACTTTGGCCTCATTGGTTCCATGTGATTGGCCCTGAACAAATATTAGAACGTTGTGGTACAAGGAAGTACGACATTTTTAGTAAGTTTTAATTCAAAATGTTTACTTTTGAACTGGATATGTCGAGTTTTGCACCACTCTTTGTTGGAAATGTATACAGATCCACAAATATGTTGGGCAAATGCTAATTTCATCTAAATTACTTGTTATAAAGATGGGTTGGAAGAAATAGTTGGTGTTGTTGTTGTTTTTTGTTGTTTGGGGGGGTGGGGTTCCGGGGGGTATTTAGGTAGGAGTTTATCGTATGATTATTACCATTATATATAATTATGTCACTCATAGGCGTACCCAGGGAAGGGGGGGGGGGGGTTTGGGGGGTTGAAACCCCCCCCCCCCCCCCCCCTTTGGCCCCAAAATGGCTGTTTTGGGGGGTTTGAACCCCCCCCCCCCTTTTTCAAATTTTTGCCGGTCTCGAGACCACTTACAAGCGGTCTCGACCCTCATTAACCTGGTCTCGGCCTCGAAAATTTGCGAAGAAACCCGGTCTCGGGCTCAAAAATGTTGACATTTCTTGGTCTCGGCTTCAAAAATTTTCCACGAGATAATATTGAAACAAATGGCAATTTTCTATGTTAAATTGCTAACATTTTCAAGCTCGCTGCGCTCGCATTCGTATATATATAATATTCTACAACCTCGTGTGTTTATATATTACCCTTCAAAACGCAATATCATAACACGAATATACCCATACAATAATATTGAAACAAATGGCAATTTCAGATGTTAAATTGCTAAAATTGTCCAGCTCGCTTCACTCGCATTCCGTATAATATAATAATCTACAACCTCGCGTGTTTATATATTACCCTTCAAAACGCAATAACATAACAGGAATATACCCATACAATAATATTAAAACAATTGGCAATTTCCGATGTTAATTTGCTAAAATGTTCAAGCTCGCTTCGCTCGCCTTAATTACGCCATATCATAAGTCATAAACGAATATACCCACACAATAATATTGAAACAAATTGCAATTTTCCGATGTTAAATTGCTAAAATTTTCAAGCTCGCTTCGCTCGCATACAACCTCGGGTGTTTATATATTACCCTTCAAAACGCAATTATATAACACGAACATACCCATACAATTATATTGAAACAAATGGCAATTTCAGATGTTAAATTGCTAGAATTTCCAACCTCGCTCCACTCGCTTCCCCCTCCCCCCACTAAGAGGGGTTCTCAACCAATGGTCTTGGTCTCGGCCTCGAAAAATTTTGAGCGGAAAAGCTTTATTCTCCCTTTCGCGTCTGTAGATGGCGGCATTCAACCATAACTGTTATCAGCATAGATCTACATTAATATACAGTAGTCCATTTATACAGGGGGACTCTGATCTATACAGACCCGTGTAAGAGACAGTGCCGTATTTGGCGTATACAATGTAATATCAATTTCTGCACACACAAAAAAGAAGGATTTATTTGTTACATAATATTTGTGTATGTCCTCCTTTCCAGGGCCCCGTTGCAGAAAGAGATAAAATCGATTGTAAGTTGCAATTAATCGCAAGTCAGATCACGTGTTCTAGATGCGCAAATCTGATTGGTTGAAACGCGTAAATTTTCTGACTTACGATCAATCGTAATTTACAATCGATTGTATCTCTCTCTGCAACGGGGCCCAGGACTAATAAGAAACATGATGACAGTCTCGACATGGAAAGTCTCGAATTAGGATAAGATAGAATAACTGCAATAATGTTGAATAATATCATACAATGGCCAATCCGGTTTTTTAAATAAAAAATAAATACTATTGAGACTGTCATAAACGTATACCATTTAGGAATTTGCAGACATCCCACTTTGCATCAATATCTAGATAATTGTATAGTATAGTGTATACAAGGTTCAAGATTCAATGTTATTTCATTTTCAACAATGCTGCTTGTGACATTTCTGATCAAACACGGGGATACTTAATGTTTTATGCATACAAATTCGTTCCTCTTAAAAATACGAGTCTATGCATTGAATTACGCATAGACAGTACTTAATTTTAAAAAAAACCCGCATAAATTACCATTATTCCTCTAGCAATGGTAATTAATTAATGCGATAACTTTTGTACAGAATCTTTGAAGTCATTCATTATCTTATATGTTACTTAATCAAAATATTTATCTTACCACTTTGGTTTGATGAAAATAAAATAAATATCAACAGGGATAACATTTACGACAAATACAACATAGAGAAGTAAGAATTCATCGCTATTACATAACAAAATTATCGTAATGTGAAGTGGAGGTTAATTAATTAAGGCCAAGAACATATCAAAGGATTTTCCCTAACGATATTAACCACCCCAGGGTTGTTTTTATGTTAGAATCAAAATTCCAGATAAGGCCTATAAAGTTGTGCATTCTATTTAAAATACAATTTAGAGCATTATTCATTTTCTTGTGATTTAGAGGCATGCTGCAAGGAGTGGAAAGTAAGTCAAAAAGGCGGTCCCAAACAGTCGATGGCGTGTGGTCATCAACATCACTTCCGGTTGATCTACGCGCGCACGTGAACGCTGCTGCGCAAAGCAAATGCGCGTAGGCTTTACGGAAGTTTTGGTTGGTCGCACCGTATAGATGACACACTGTTGACGCAACCAGGATCTCAGACGGTCGATGACGCTTGGTTAGTACTACTTGTGTCATCAACGTCACTTCCGGTAGATCTACGCGCACACGTGAACGCTGCGCAAAGCAGCCGCGCGTAGGCCTTGCGGAAGTTTGGGTTGGTCGCACCGTAGATTACACTGTTGACACAACTGTTCGTGTGCGCCATGATCATCGCGACCACGTAGATAGACCTCGGCCACGTCGCACCGAAGTCGGAGACGGCGATGATCGCGTATGGCGACCACATGATCAGGAACACAACCACGATGGTGAGAACGCTGCGTAGGAGTCGTAGGTCCTGGCTGCGAATCACTCGGACTATTTTCTTTGAAGCCGGTGCCTGTGTAAAAAAACAAAAAAACGACATTATTCAATTGCCGATAAATTATGACAATCATTATATACTGTACATGTGTCTGTACACTTTTGCACCTACCCCTTTTCTTCAAAATATATCATCATTATACATTACATGAAGTTACAATTATAAGCCCCATTCTGCATGGGGTTTTCCATAACGTGAACAAAACAAATAAACAAATGAACAGGGTCATAATAATGATATTTATGACATTTCAAGTCATTAGACTAGTAAACTCATTCTAGTATGACTTGATCTCTTGTTCATAATTTATAGAAAATTTGGGCTATCGTCCTTGATGAGTTATTTAATTTCAAATGGGGCCTAATAAATTATTATGTTATGTCAAGATGCTTGTTGATGATTTGTTATCCTCTCTTGATTAACAGCACTGACCTGGCTGGTGACATCATCGCGGACCGCGTTGATCTCGGCGGTGGTGGCGCGCGCGTAGCCCACGATGCGCGCGTAGCTGTACACCAGGGCGGCGAGCGGCGCGCCGAACCCCGCGACGATGAAGAAGAACGTGTAGCTGTAGGCCTCGGTATAGTCGTAGGTGCACAGCATAAGTTTCTGGTCGAACGCGTGGCGGCCCCAACCGACCAGGTTGGGCAGGTCGATGACGAAGCAGGCGCCCCACAGCCCGGCCAGCAGGAACGGCAGCGTGCGCCGGTTGTAGACGTCGTGGTACACGAGACGGTGGACGATCGCCACGTAGCGGTTGACCCCGATGCTGGCGATGCTCCACATCGAGCACGAACAGCTGCACATTGCATGAGAATCAATCAAAAGCAAGAGTTTTGAAGGGTATTATAAGGACACTTACCTTATGAAAAAAAGGTTGTTTTCATTACACAAAAACAACCTGTCTTTGTAGCGGTCACCTCTCTTTAACAGTCACGTGTCTCTATAATTTATAGTGACTGCGGCGGGAAACCAATCTCCTGAATAGAACAAAATAATTATGGCAACGACTTTGTTTATCAGGGTCTCATGCCTACGGTAGCCACTTTTTTTTTTCCCTTGGATGATCACTTAAAGGCATATATGCGTGGGTTATAAAGGGTAGTCAGCAAATTCCAACTCGACTCCACCGTAATCTCTCGAGGTAAACTCAAGATATATGTTGGATCGATCGAAGAGAGGTGCTTCAAAATATCTGAACAAAGGCCTTCTTATGAAATTGCATGCAGCAAACAAATTTCTCACGCTGTCACCTAGCCATCAATCGGCGGCACTTTGAAGTCGGTTGCGGTTAAGCGTGTTACGTGATATTTTCGCTCGTAAACATCTCCGAACGCGACTATTTTTAATGCATTTTTGACTCGGGTATTCGGAAGCGGGGAAGTTTGCGATCGCTACTTATAACTGAGCCAATGGGGATTACGTACCGTGCGTAAAAGTGCGCAAGATGGATCCACGCGTCTAATAACCCACGCATATATGCCTTTAACATAATTATATAGGTTCGACTTTAAAAGGATCTAGTAACTTTGATGAAATGAGCAAAAACTTGCTAAGGGTCCAAAGGACTAAGGGTTGATTAATGTGTATTTATGATTTATGTGATGTTATGTCCACTGCGTGACGTGTGAAAATTCCATGGTCAATGAATGTCATGTGACCGAGTAATGAGCGAAAATGCAAACTGAAATTCACTAAGTCATCGCACTGACTTTGTCCATAGTTACAATTACACTTAGTAATACGAATCCAATAATAATAATAATATTAATACCTAATATTTATATAGCGCTTCATACTGATGTTTCTAAGCGCATTTCAAACGGAAAATAATACAACTAATTCGGTGTGCGCCTGGAAAAAAAATACCGATACCAATATTTAAAGTATAAACGCTACAAAAAATAACCAAATTATATAACAATATAATGTAAAACTAAGAAATAAAAACATGATGTGTTTGACCCAAAATCCTACGGTTGGTTAAACAAGTAAGTTTTAAGGAGTGTTTTAAATGTATCTACTGTGGGATCTTGGATATGATGGGGAAGCTTGTTCCAAAGGGCTGGAGCTATTGTGGAGAAAGCATGGTCTACATAATTATTATAGTCGTACAACGGGATCCATGGGAAAGCTGCAGTGTTGGTAACGAAGATGTCTGGATGTGGATGAAGAACGAAGTGAAATGATATCTTGGAGGTAATTAGGGGCGAATTGATGAAATATTTAGAACACAACAAGCAGGATTTTTAAGCTATTTTGCGGTGGTGTCTCCGCCACAAAGAAATATTTTGTCATGATGACAAATTTGGCATAATGACACATTTTTATGGTGGCATTATATGGACATTTTGGACAGATTTAATTTTGGTACAATTTTGTCAAATTTTGGCCAAAGTCGCATAATTTGGCCATATTCTTGCAAGAATTTCACAAAATCTTTGCCCAAATGTCCCTGTAATGCCACCATAAAAATTTGTCATTATGACAAATTTGTCATAATGACAAAATATTTCTTTGTGAACCACTCACAGAGGGTGTTTCACAAAACTAAAAGATAAAAGCCTTTAAAGGGGTAGTTCAGTTTTGGTATACAGGGCGCTTCACGAAATAATTGTTTTGTGAGATAATGAAACACTGAGTGCAAAATTTGAAAGAGCATACGATTTTAATGGCAGAATAAACTTTATTTGATCAAAATCGGTTCAGAAACGGCTGAAATATCAATAAATATATTCGATGGGAATAAATCTGGGGCCAAGATTTACTCGATGATTTTTTTTTTTTTTTTAATTCTTACACTTTTTCAAAACAAATTCAAGAGGCATTTAAATAGTTGTTGATGATCTCTCTATTTTATCATTATTACAACAAAACATCACATGCATAATTTTGTATGAAAAATGGTTCAAACCAATGCTGTTTTTAGAGAGAGTCCTTTTGTGTTTTAATGGCTCTTTTTTTAATGATAACAGGCTTTTTACTTAGTCTTTTGTAGTTTTCTATACCTTTCGAGCATCATGAGCATGGTGGAGTTTTAATTTTTAGTTTGTAATTTTATTTTGCAGGTTTTGGTTACTAGAGGTAAGCCTTATCAAAACTGTACTACCCCTTTAAAGTTCAGGCAATGTACACGGGTGTTTTTTTGCTTTTCGGTGGGCAATAATCTTGATGAGCGTTTTAGAAAATCGATGGTATAATTATAATTACGACTGTTATGATGGGGAGACAAGGTTAGCCACACACGGATGAAAATGAATTACAGTTTTTCTAAAGTATTTGACATCCACGATTATTCTTACAGTGTTTTTGTAATGTTTTTTTGTTGTTAAATAATCAGTAATACAGCTTTACCATTAGCATGATTAAGCAATATGGGAATCGTGATTAATTTGCCCTTAATGAAACGATTAAGGTCACACGAACTGAGCAAAAATGCCATGCGTTAAAAGTATAGTTCAGTTTTGGTATAGACCGCGCTTTATTTTTTTGTGAGGTCATGGAAAATTGAGTGTACAATTTGAAACAACACACAATTTAAATGACAGAATCAAGTAAATTTGATCACAATAAGTTCAGAAACCGCTAAAGAATCCAAACGTATATCAGATTGGAAAATATGTGGGGACCAACTTTGATTGAATAATTTTTTTAAATTTCTCAAAAACTACCAAAATGGTTTTTAAATTGTTTTTGATGATCTCTCTATTGAATAATTATTTTAACCAAACATCACATTTACATTTGTTGATTAAAGTTGATTAAACTTGAGGTGTCTGGAGGGCGCCCTCTTGTGTTAACGGCTGCTTTTTGAATGAATACCACCCTTTCTTCATTCATGCTGATCAGTATTGTCAACTATTTTTCTAATAATTTAAAATGGTCATATACATTTATCTGATGTAAAAGTTAATTTGTATTTGATCTGAATGTAAAATCAAATGCTAATCTGCTGATTATTTCATGTATTGATGACTTTGTTATTGTTTGTATGTAAGGAATGAAGAAAATAAATACCATTGAAAAAACAAAAAACCTGTAACTTAACCGCGTTTATGTAGTATACGATTCAAGCATCATTGAACTATAACTGAATAGTCATTAATAATAATTTGCAAGTTTCCTTTAATACAATTCTGTTTGACCAAAACTTTACTATCCCTTTAAAGGTGGTTCGGATTCGTAAATCTTGAAAAAAAAGAAGTATGTAGTAGCCTTTTAACAAGGCGATCGCATCTGAATGGCTGCGCTGCAGGAACGACTGAACGCGTGGTGGAGACTACCCGGCGAGTGGTGAAGCCTATGCATGATAGTCGCGCTCTCCCGTCGTTCCTGCATAATGCATACTATACCGTGCATTAAACTCAGCTCAGACGAGACGGGCCTTGTCAAAAGGCTAGGTATGTATAGGAGACAGATTTTCACCTGTGATATGTGGCATTTTTAGTTGATTACTGTTGATGCTGTAAAAAAAAATCAACAGCTATAAAAAAAAAAAAATTGTAATACGACACATGATGGTGATGATGATGGTGATGATGATGATGATGATGGTGATGGTGATGATGATGATGATGATGGTAATGATGACGGTGATGATGGTGATGATAATGGAGATGATGATGATAATGGTGATGATGGTGATGATGATGATGGTGATGATGATGATTGTGATGATGATTGTGATGATGGTGATGGTGATGATGATGATAATGATGGTGATGGTGATGATGGTGATGATGATGATGATGATGATGATTATGATAATGGTGATGATGGTGATGATGATGATGATGATGATGATGATGATAATGGTGATGATGGTGATGATGGTGATGATGATGATGGTGGTGATGATGATGATGATGATGATTGTGATGATGATTGTGATGATGGTGATGATAATGATTGTGATGGTGATGATGATGATGATGATGATGATGATTATGATAATGGTGATGATGGTGATGATGATGATTATGATGATGATGATGATGATGATGATAATGGTGATGATGGTGATGATGGTGATAATGATGATGGGGGTGATGATGATGATGGTGATGATGATGATGGTGATGATGATGGTGATGATGATGATCGTGATGGTGATGATGGTGATGATGATGATTATGATGATGATGATGATGATGATGATGATGATAATGATGATGGTGGTGATGGTGATGATGATGATTGTGATGGTGATGATGATGGTGATGATGATGGTGATGATGATGATGATGATGGTGATGATGATGATGATGATGATGGTGGTGATGATGATGTTAAATATTATGATGCTGGTGGTGATGATTGGTGGTAATGATGACAATGTAGAATATGATGATGATGATGATGATGATGTTGATGATGATGATGATGATGATGATGATGATGATGATGGTGATGATGATGGCGATGATGATGGTGACATATTTGTGCCCGAATATGACATAATTTTGCCCGAGTTTCAGATGCTTTTTGCCCGAATATGGCCGTTTTCAAAACTCCAGAAGGGGGGGGGGGCCGCCACCTACCTGTATGATTACCCTACTATTTTACCCCCATGGTATATCATACGTGCACCCCCTCCCCCTCACCCCTCCCCCTCACCTTCCCCCATTCCCTTTCGCCATTTGTTAAAAAGAAATCATGATTATAGTAAATAAATGTGTGGATAACGTGTACACTGCGCAACGATTGTATATAAGATAATACAATAATTTAATTTTTAAGAAGAAGCCCATAATTATTGCATCTACTGATATTGAACGATGAATCTGATTATCATATTGGTTAAGTAAAATCGAGTTCGAAAAATATCTTGAAAAACAAAACAATTAAGTTTGATAAAATACATTGGGAATTCTCGGAATTCCATACTAATTACACACCAAAATAGCCGTTAATGATATTTAACAATACTTGTGATTAGCATGCATGGGGTAGTCTTATCTTGAAAAAAACAAAAATTTGCCAATTTAAGTTCCATGTAATTCCATGGTATTTATAACAAACAATATCGCACTTAATTGTGTTGAACAGTGCCTCTGATAAGAACATATTAGTTTAGAGGAATTAATTTTGAAAGAACCTAATTGCTCAAGGGTTATACATTAAGCTCATTAGAATTCAACGATTCAAAGGATTCATGATATATTTCTATGGTTCTTAATTAGTTCCAGTCGGCTAATTTGCCCGCTTCGTAATTTCTTGACCGGGAACTGCATTTTCGCCCCAAGAATGACGCTTACTGACATGAGCGCCCCCTATTTGTTTGAATATTAAGCGTGCGAGGCAAGGGCTAGGGGCTACAGCCCCCACCCACCCCCCCCCCCCCCCCCCCTCCCCCGAAGAGTTTTAAAAATTGCCACATTTGAATAAAAAGCACTTCAAATTTTTGGCAAAATAATTATAACATATTCGGGCAATCTCATGTCATATTCGGGCAATCTCATGTCATATTTGGGCAAAATCATGCCATTCGTGCAAACTTATGTAATATTCGGGGGAAAATCTTGCCATTTTTAGACAAAATCGGGTGTGTGTGTTGTGGTTTTGTTGTTGTGGTGGTTCTTTTTTTTTGGGGGGGGGGGCAGCGCTAGATGGCAGGCGAAAAAGACCTCAGCCCTCCCGGTGAAAATTTGTCTAGTTCAGTGGCGTAGACAGGTTCTTACACCTGGGGGGGATGATTTGCCGTTCACCGGACCAAGACCAATTTTTCGAGACCAAGTCGTCTTAGTGGGGGGGGGGGGAGGGGGGTAGATGTTAAGATGATCGTGGGACAGGGGCGGATCTATAGCTTTTTGCCAAAGGGGGGGGGTTGACCCAACGACGATGCGGAGTGCCGCGAAGCGGCGAAAAAAATGTGGGCGTTTTTGGAGTTTTTTGGCAGCCCTAGCCGCGAAATTTGTTTGCGTTTTTTGCGTTTTTTGGCAGCCCAAGGGGGGGGGGGGGGGGTTTAAACCCCCTAACCCCCCCCCCCCCCCCGTAGATCCGCCACTGTGGGAGCGAAGTGACTATGCGGGGGGGGGGTGTGTCCCCCTCCTACGCTAGAGAGATTTTGCATTTTTGGACTTGAAATTGTGCATTCTGGTGCTTACCTAGATAGGAAGCGGCGATTTTTTTGTTGCTATTTTGAACCCCCATACCCCCCCCCCCCCCCCCCCCCGTAGATCTGTCACTGATATGCACCTCAACACAGGGAGCGAAGTGACTGAGCGGCGGGAGGGCTCCCATGCAAGGGAGATTTTGCATTTTTGGACTTGAAATAGTGCAATCTGGTGCTTACCAAGAGAGGAAATTCGGGCTCTACATTGACTGTATCTGGGAAAGGGTGTCATGATTTGATCGACCAGAAATTTTAAATACATTTTCACGGAGAAAACAAATAGTTGACAAATATGGACCCTAACACAAATATTGTATTTATATGGAGCATCATACACAGTTCTAACTTAACCATTATGCCGCATTATATGATCCGACAACTTACCCTATCGCCAAGAATGAGTCCCGAGGGGTGAAGCTACCGAGGGCTGGCCGGGGGCAGGGTCAAATATGGTGGGTTTGGAAGGGGGGGATCCCCTCCCACGGAGAAGATTTTGCATTTATATACTTGAAATGGTGCAATTTCGTGCACACCACACAAGTAGCCAGAGCAATGCCAGCCTAAACTGGAGCTACGTGGCACAGTATACAGAAAAGAAATACTCACCCCTGACCATACGCAAATTGCACAACAAACTGAGATTATCTGGTCGCGCGCGTAGCGCGCAGCGAAAAAGGAATGTGGATGTACAAATTACCTTTTTAACGGTAGAATGAACAAGTCTTTGCTCATACAACTAATGTTCTTTCCCCAATCGTATACAGATACACACAAAAAATATTATATCCTTCCCTAAAACCTGGGGGGGATGATTGTACATGGCATCCCCCCCACCTTGTGAGCTGGGGGGGATGCATCCCCCTCATCCCCCCCGTTGTCTACGCCCCTGGTCTAGTTCTAGACCCTCGGAAGCTGATTTCCGCCACCCCGAAGATCTGTACTACAGCAGTGAGATCTTCGGGGTGGCGGAGATTATTCCGAGGGTCTAGAAACTAGACTAGGTGAGAATGTGCCTGTACGCCATTTTGGTTTAGTTTGATGTAAAAATTCAGGACGAATAATGTAATTCAAGTCATCTATATTTGTATCATTATTACACTGTTTTAGATGATAATGTACAGTATTTGACCAACGAAGAACGTGACTATACGATATAGTTAAGTGGCGTATTGTGATTTATTGACTTTCCATTGCACGTACTTAAATATAATTATATCCACTACGTTTCAAGGTTCAAATGCTATCTAGATACGAAATAAATCATACATATTTCATTATAAAGGCGGGAGACCAGTTAATACTTCGTATGAAATATATATGAAGTGCTCATTTGCAAAAGGGGTTAGATCCACTTTTTCAACTTTGGAGTAAAGCAGGTTTCTTTGTCAAATTGTATACACATGCCTATGGGAATATGAAAATTGAATTTTCTATATTTTGATTTTGAGTGCGTAAATCACTAAATTGTCCTAAAATTTGGATTCAACAGTGATATCACTAACAACTATGGAAAGTGGATCTAACCCCTTTTGCAAATGAGCTCTTCATAATATGCTGGTTATATAACCATAGCGATGTGATTGCCCGTTTTCATTTCAGCTACATAACTGCACTTCTTGTAATATTCATGATTATTAGCGAAATTACAGCACTTTTTTCATGGTAAAGAATTACGAAGGCCATGCGTTGATTACATCCCCCATTCTTCAATAATATATCGCTAAAAGTAATTATTTTCACAATAACCTGATTGCACGACAGTAATTAACCCGCAAATTGGCATGGTAACTTGATCGACATGAGCGTTAATAATGATCGTAAGCAGCCCCCTCCCCACCCCCAGTAATTCACTGTCCAGGTACATTGATGCTTTAATATTAACTATTTATAAATATGATTATTAATATCATAGTTTATAGAAGAACAAAAATAAGACAAAAATATGAAAAGAAAAAGAAGAAGATGGTGAAGATATACATATGTGCAAGAAGAAGAAGAAGAAAATAAAAGGAAGAAGTAAAACAAGAAAGAAGAAAACTATTTTTTGTTTTCAGAACAGGAGAACGAGACTAATTTGAAGTATATAAGTGGCGTATTCTGTAGTGGGCAGGGGGCTCGGGTCTGCAGTCCCCAGGAGCCCCCAGGAGTTTTGAAAACGGACTTATTCGGGCATAAAGCACCTCAAATACGCATCATAATATCAAATCATATTCGGGCGAAACCATGTCATATCCAGGAAAAACCATGTCATATATATATACGAGCAAATCCAAATCATGTTCGGACAAACTCATGTTATAATATGTTCGGTCAAAGTCATGTCATTTTCGGACAGAACCGACTCATATTCGGACAAAATCGTGTTATTTTCGGACTAAACCATCAGAAATATATCAATTGGAATTGGCGAGGACTTCCCCAGCCCCCTAACAAAATGTGCCCCTACCCCCATGATTCTATACATTATTATTCGTCATGCTTGTTTTAAAGGGTACCACCACCCACAAATAATATTCTTATTAAATAAAGGTAACATCTTTAGTATTCCATTCCATCAACAAGTTCACAAAAATGTTTCCAGAAAAAATATATATAATTGGAAAACGCATCACCATTCTAAAGCATGCGTTCATGCGGTCTGAATTGCGAAGACTAATATGTGCAGAGCGAATGAATCGCCCGGGATTCAGAAATAGTAGTGGTTCCGTAAGTGGTGGAAATTAATTGCTTTGTTTATGAATTACACAACCCTTTGCAAAATGTTGGGCATCTATTTTGATATCACAAAACGGTACCAAAACATCTAATAATGTGTTGTTCTTTGCCTGGTGGTCCCCTTTAAATAGCATCTGAGTTCCTGTAGAAAGGAGCTACTAAGGCCGCAGGATGACATAAGTGTTGATTGCATGATTATATTCGTTAAGACTTATAATCTAGTAGGCACTGAATTCCGAGGGCTAGAATTGAAATAGAAGTTGATAATGTACATGTACGAACCCCATGCTTGAATTGTACATTGCGAAGGTGGCATTTGTTTGTATGGGAACGTATACTTATTGAACGAGCTTGTATTGTATAGTTAACCTGCCAAAACCTGCACAAAACACAAGAGAAGTTATGTGCAGTTCAATGGAATGTGTTATAGGTAATTTGAAATAAATAACAAAACGAGCAGCCATTTTAAATTGCCACCATCTTTAATTTGAGGTTCAAACTAGGTCTGATCATCAGAATATTATCAAAATAATATGCATTTCCCACGAAATAAAACCCCACAAACCATGGTCTTATCAGCACTGAAGGCCTAAAAACACATTCAAAATAAGAAAGAGCTAGGCCGATGTCGGACACCATCATGGATTTAAGGATCAAATCTTGATTCGATCTTTAGAATGTTATCAAATATGAATAATAAAATCAAACTAATTCATGTTCTAATTAGTACTTAAGGCATTACCATTCACAATAAGAATATTCATGGTTGCCGGTGTTGGCCATATTGAAAATTGGCCTCCATGCATATTGGATGTCAAGTTTCAAACCAGGTCTGATCATCAGATTAATATAAAATATAAATTCCTCACCCAATAAAACGCCATGCACAAAACCTATACTTATTAGCACTGAATGCCTGGGGTTAGGGTTAGGGGGTTAGGGGTAGGGTTAGGGTAAGGTAACAAGTGTCGGGGGGAATGAATGTAAAAAAATAGGAGTAAAAATATCAGAGGAAAATTTTAGAAGAAAAATGTCAGTGGATAAAAATGCCAGAGAAAAACATTCAGAATTTAAAATGTGAACGGAAATAAATCGGTGGAAACAATTTCAGCGAACAAATATCAGAAGCAGGAATGTCAGTGGACAATATGTCAGGTAAAATTGTCACAGAAAACAAATAGTGGGAAAATATCGGGGGGAAATCTGTCTGCGGAATAATTGTCAGTTGAAAAAAAAAAGTCAGAGGGATATTTCCGAGGAAAAAGTGTCAATCGATACAAAAATGCCAGAGGAAAACCGTTCACAAGTAATAATTTCAGTGGAAAACGTTCGGAGGTGAAAATGTGTTAGTGGATAAAATGTCAGAGGCAAATATGCCAGTGACAAAAAAAAAAGTAAGGGGGAAAATTGTCAGTGGAAAATTGTCCGAGGAGAAAATGTAAGAAATACATTTTCGGTGGGAAAAATGTCCGAGGTAAAATTTGACAGCGGGTAAAATGTACAAGGTAAAAATGTCAAAAATGTCAGAAGAAAAAATGTAAGAGGTATAAATGTCAGTGGCAAAAATGTCAGCGGAAACAAATTCAGCGGAGAAAAATGTCAGAGAAAAATTTTTTAGTGGAAAATGCCCAAAATATGTAAGAGGAAAAAAATTGTTATAAAGAAAACGTAGGCTGAAAAAGTCAGAAACAAGTGACAACGGATAATTATGAATATCATACCTTGTGATGCAAACCACACCAATGGTCTGACAGAGCGCGTCCCTGCCATTAAAAAATTGCCCCCTGGTTACGAGCCCCGCGATGCCGAAGGCGTTGATGAACAACGATACGCAGAGGTCGGCGACGGCGAGGTTGACCACGAACGCGTTGCCCAGGTTGCGCAGCTTGCGGTGGGTGAGCACGGCCCCGATCACCAGCGCGTTGCCGACCGTACCGAAGACGGCCATCGTGATCGTCACGGCTAGGAGGACCGTGTTGAGAACGTACTCGTCTGCGTAAGGGTTTTCGTCGATGTCGTTGACGTCGACGGTCCCTCCGATGACATTAGCGGCGCTGGTAGTACCTACCGTTGGGGTGGCAATCGATACTGCATTGGAAATCATCATCATCACCATCGTCGTCGTCGTCATCGTGGAAGTTGTTGTCACATTGACGGTTTCGTTCACCATGGAATACGTGGTCGATTCCACGAAGTGGCCGATCGTCTCGGATTGCCATACCGATGTCATCGATTCTGTCATGCTAGTGATCATTCAATTCCTGTGATTATCTCCCGAAAATATCAATGTTTCGCAGGTTTCGCCTCTCCCCTTCTCCTTCGCGTGTTATCAGTTTGTAAACTTACGTCTTTCATTTGTTAACAACAAAAATATGTAGTAATTCATAATAAATTGTTAATTCGTTGGTGTCAATGTCTAAAAACTAAGACCCACTTTTTGTGAAGAAATCGCAATTTTTGTTCTTTTTAAGCAAGCTTTTAAAATAAACCGAGGCATTCATATAACAAAAATTGAGAGGTAAGTTTTTAAAGAAGTATTTCAACATGGTAATCTTCCAGTAAATTTTGATGACACGCGACTTGTCTGATTTCCAAGTGTATGTGGTCAAGATTATAATCAGAAGCATTACAAACCGTGTCAAACATGTAATGTCTATTGATACTCAGAGAGTGTGGAGTGCGCACGAAAATTGGCTTCAAATGTAAAGTGTATTACGTGCTGTGGTACTTGGCCGTATAATTACAGTATTTGTACTTTTTGGGGTTTCAGTGCGGGTGATGACTATAGAGTGGTGAAGTGTGATGTCATCTATGACGTCATAAACATCTTTTTTTAGAATTTTAAAATTTGAACTTCATTTTCAGAAAGAGCTTAACAAATAATGTCCAAATACCGAAAATCAAATGAATATATGTTCAGTATTAGCTGAGATATGCCCATCCGAATGAATTTTGTTGTCAATAGGCAATCAGTGTTATAGTGCACTGGTTCATAACTTAATGAACCAGTGCACTATAACACTGCTCGCCCATTGAAGTAAAATTCATTAGGATGGGCATATCTCAGCCAATACTTAACATATTCAATTGCTTTTCGGTATTTAGACATGATTTGTTATGCTCTTTCTGAAAATAAAGTTCAAATTTGAAAATTCTAAAAAAAGATTTGTATGACGTCATGGCTCCCGTGACCCGTTTAGTAGCACTAGTGTTAATTATGTACAAATTATTTTAATTTCGAAGTGAACAATAAATTATTAACCTTCGAAAGATTATTATTCAGTAATACAACATGTAATTTATTGGAATGACTAATGGATTCATTATGTGAAAAGTCAATAATCTAATTTCCTCGAGTGCTGTATACGGCGGTAGCTCTTTGAATCAAATGCAATTTTAGAAGGCATAGAAAACGAACCTTATTTCAAATGTTACTATTTCAATACGGCCTTTTTACGAAGGGGAGAAAGTGTTCCCTACCCCCCCCCCCCCCCCCCCCCCTCCCCTCCACCCCCAAAAAGAGAAAAAAAAATAATGATAATGATAATAAGAATTAACGCTCCCGACAGTTTTGAAATAATAAAAAATACATTATTTAATTGGATAAAGCACCAACCATTAGTGGATAATGAAATTGTATGGAAAACTACAGTACTAATTTTCGTGCTCCATTTCATTTTGTGTAATATCGGCTCTTTTTTTTTTGTCAAGTACCCCCGTAAAAATATGTTCGTATACATACATGCTCATACCATCATTACGCTAGGCCCGTAGCCAGGATTTTTCAAGGGGAGGGTGGCTGGGGGAATGCGTAACTTGAAGGAAAAAAACGGAACCGAGACCGAAACCACTGGTTAGGTCGTGTAAGCGGGGGAGGGGAGGGGGGGGGGGGGGGGGGGGGTCCGTCTCAAAAAATGGTCGAGGCCGAGACCAAGACCACTGGGCGAGATGTGAAAGCGGGGGTCGTCAACAAGACGGATCGTTGCCCGATAACACTGGTGTAGATGGCAGAGACCGATAAAAAGTAGACCCCTCTGAATTATGTGTTTGTTTAGTTCTTTGTTTGGGGGGAGGGGGGGGTGCGTTTATTTTCCATTATTTATGGCCCGGTCAGATATCAACGGATATCGGAAACGTATGCCCAACGAATAGACAATGCGCGAAATTAAATTATCCGGTGATGAAAGTCGTCTCCATTGCTTCATGTACAAAACATAGAACAACGTACATCACCGGACAAGGAACGGACAAGAAACGTATAGAACGGATGGAAAATTTAGCTCTCCGTTTGACATCCGTTTGCGCAATCCGTTGATATGTGACCGGGCTATAAACTATAGGTCTGACGGCAAGCAGAATTCATTACCCTAATTAACACGTAGTAGGCCTACATTGTACCATGGACCTTGATATATAATACGTTATAGGCCTGTACACCTCTTAATTCGCCGCAGATCCGATTATTAGGTACTTATGATAATTTGTGATGGTTTTGTTATCACCATGTACCCTGCAAATTCTTTATGCATGCAGCCAATTTTATAAGTAGATGGGGGCGTATACTTATAATATTCGCTGATTTGTGTAAGACTTCTTTATTTCAGGGGGTGACCAATTCAGTTTGACCCCGATCTCCATCCCACTCCCATGGAAAGACAATCCGTATACGTATAATCGTCAACGCCCATGAACTGTATACAGACCCCGTGTTCACACACAAAATTTTCAGCCCTTAATCATGACTAAAGAATCAGCAGCTGACTATAGAATCAGCTTCTCATTAAAAATTCCTATGGCAAGCCCTTTGTGTAAAAACTAGTTAAACTATGTTTTTTCTCAGATACACTCAGTTTTTCTCAGATAAACTCAGTTAATCTCCAGATAAACACAGTTTATCAGAAAACTCAGTTTATCAGTTGATAAACTGAGTTCATCAGTTGATAAACTGAGTTTGTCTGATAATGTGTTTATATGGCAAGCCCTTTGCGTAACAACTAGATAAACCCTGTTTTTCTCAGATAAACTCAGTTTATCACCAGATAGACAGAGTCTATCAACTGATAAACTGAGTTTTTCTGATAAACTGTGTTTATCTGGAGATAAACTGAGTTTATCTGAGAAAAACTGAGTTTATCTGAGAAAACAGAGTGTATCTAGTTTTTATACAAAGGGCTTGCCATTAGTCATGATTCTTTAGTCATGATTAAAGGGATGAAAATTTGTTGTTTGTGAACACGCTGTCAATGTGTCTCTTTGTATGTGTGCTTACCTATAGCTATACTTTTTTTTTAAAGAACAAACTATACAAAAATAAACTTAGCAAATAACAACGGCAATGAATTAATGAAAGTGATCCACTAACTTCAAATTCAAACAAAATCACTTGGAGCTTTCACATTTCGATTATACCTTTTTGTTTGGCTGATATATGGTGACAGAAGAATGAAATAGGTTTTCATTTTTCAAATGTCTCCCTAATTATGAAGAGATTTATGATTGAATGAAAAGCGTTATGCTATTTGATTGTACTTTTTAGAAATCAATGGTCAAAGGTGATAAAATTTGACATAAACTTTCACCTCTTTCCACTGGGTGGACATTGTTCCTTTTCTATGAAACTATCACGCATCATTCAATGTACCTTATGAAGTTAATGGATCACTTTTAAATCTTGGAAATCTATAGTCTATTTGCCCTTCTAATTGTGTTTGAAAGTAATACTAGAGAGTATAACCATAATTAACACATTATACTACAATGTCCTGGTTGTACTGTGTACATAGGCTAGCACCGCAGGACAAAAGTGCAAACAGACTACAATCCACACACAATGAACACACACGCACTCAAGCACACACGCACGCACACGCACGCGCACATACATCCATACTTAAAACACACATACGCACTTACGTATTTACACATACACACATACTTGCATACTCACATACATAAACATACACTCACAAACACGCAAACACACACACACACACACACACACACACACACACACACACACACACACACACACACACACACACTCACACACACACGCACACTCACACACATACACACACAAGCACTCATACACGCACACACTCACACACAATTAAGTGACGAGCACACAAGCACACGTACAAACAAACATCATACAAACAGACTACCATCTACACACAATGAACACACACACTCACGCATACATTTCACACACATAAGCACACACGCATATACCAATACATACACACACTTTTGCACACTCACATACACAAACATGAACACACAAACAAACAATCACACACACACACACACACACACACACACACATACAAACACATACACACACATACATATTTAAACACACACATACACAATCATGCAAACACACGCAAGCTACACGCACACAAACAAACGCACGCACAAACAAAATTCAAACACACTATAGTACCATACACACACATGCGCGCACACACACACACACACACACACATGCACGCACACATACACGCACATACTTCCACACACAAACACACATAGATACACAAAACACACTTACGCACACACACACACACACACACACACACCGACACACACACACACACACAAACCGACTCACACACACACATTCATACATTAACATGAACATGCAGACACTTTAACACATACACACATACGAATGCACACACAAACAAACACACACACATACACATACAACAAATCATACGTGCACACACACACACACAGACACACACATACACAAACACACACACACTCTTATCACATATGTACACACTCACACGCATACACATAATCAGACAGACGGACGCACACACACACAAACACACACACACACACACACACACACACACACACACACAAACATTAATGGAGTGGGCACACGATACTTGCGACGACCTGCAACAGCCTGCAACAGGACAATAGAACTTATGAAGGGCCGATTATGTTCGAAATAACTGGACGTTACAACAGAATGGAAATATCGCAATAAATTCGGTCTAATTCCTAATTATAGCCATAAATAGGTTTTGTGTATTACATTTAGGCTAAAGTAAACCTAACATGTTATTTACCGTGCTTGATAAGCATCATAAGCCTGGTTTTGGGTTGTCGAACGAACAATAGCACGACTGGTCACGAGGAACGCATGCGCCGTGTGTTCTCTTGCGACGGCAGGTTCCCGTCGCAAGTCTTGTCGCAAGGTTTTTGAACATCAAAAAGTCGGTTCAAAATCCGTTGCGATCAAAACAATAGAAGCGAGAGAGAAAGAGCATGCGGTGATTGTGGTGATTGCGGTTATTGCGGTGGCTTCATCTTACCCTATTGACCTATTGAAATTGCATCCATGGCAAATATTCATGGTTTGGTAGACAATACTTAATCCTGAATACTTCAGGCAAGTCTCGTCGCATGCGGTGACCTATTGAAATCGTATCCATGGCAACGATGCATTGTTTGGTAGACAATGATTTATCCCGAATACTCCTGGCAAGCCTCTAGATATTTCTGCTTTTCATCAAAAGTTATTTATTCTCATTACACACCCTCACCATTGAAAGGGAGGTATTCAACCGACATATTAGTATTGTCATGATTGGGATTGGCATCCACGTGACAACGAAGGTAGGGGGGGGATCTCGGCTATTGCGGATTGGGTCCTTCATGTCCCACAGTTATTATTGTTGTTGTTTTCTCCCTTGTTTACCGCGGTAATTTATATTTGGCCCATTGGGGGTCTTTGTATGAGCTAAAAGCCAAAAGCTTGCACCACGTCCTATGTTTATATTTTGCAACATTTGTCTTTGATATGGCTCCATTACTCAGGCTAAATTCATAATAAGCTTGGTGCACTAATACTAGGGTAGCTCACCGCTAGCATGCTCCTCGGGGAGTAGAGGATGTGTACAATGCTGGTCTGACGCTCAGAGACTATTATTATTAATTATTATTAAATAATATTATTGTTATAATTATCAATATTACTATTATAATTATTATTATTATTAGGGGTAGTAGTAGTAGTAGTAGTAGTAGTAGTAGTAGTAGTAGTGGTAGTATTCCATAATTTGTGCATCAAGACCATATCAATATAAGAGCAGAGAGATATTAACGCTCATCCTTGAATTGCGGAACATTTTGTGAGTGTTTATATTGTATACCTGCAGTGAGTTTGTACAGGGCGGTGATGTATTACAGACTTTGGCAAAATCCGCCTTTCATATGTGCACGTGACCAATCGCATGCAGGTCGTCGCAAGTATCGTGTGACCATTCCATAACTTGTATGCACCCTTACCACTTAAACATAATTGATGCTTGCTTGTAATCATAAACTCCAATTCAGACAACTCTCTCTCCTAAAAAAAAATCACACACACATACACGTAACCAACACATGTACACACGCACACACAAACATCCGTAAACACGTTTATATTTGTTTTAGCATAAACAAACAGCCAGTCATCCAAACATGAACGCATAATATAAACTGCAATGAATATGCCGTATATTTCTTGTAAACATACATAAGTTATATAGGCTATATGATTCATGTAGGTAACAACATGGCGCCCATAAAACACGTGACCACACATTGATCAATCAGGGCCCAATCAGGCCCCATTCGCTTGAAACCGAGTTGGCCAAACTCTGTCTATATCACTGACCTCTGGTCTATATACGGCTCTGGTGTGTCTGTGACTGTGCGCGTGTAATATAATATATTTACACTCACAAAATTGTTCAGTAAATAAGCGGTTTAAGGTTGTCTGCTCATCAGCTTGATCTATTTATGTATATATACTATTTATCCAGAACATTATTTACTTATTTCGCATGTTACTTTCACAGTTACCATGGTAAAATGTTTAGTGAAATGTAACAATATTTAACTACACACAACAATATTATGCGTGGTGAAATGTATACAGACAGTTCAAATCTGAATTTCGTGATCAGTTATTGTTTGCGTTTATATTCTAACGACTTTGGCCTCATTCGTTCCATGGGATCGGCCCTGAAAATATAAAAACGTTGTGGTACAAGGACAACATGGACGACATTAAAAAGGTTTACTTTTGAACTGGTTATGTCACGTTTTGCACCTCTCTTTATTGAAAATGTATACAAATCCACAAATATGTTGGGCAAATGCTAATTTCATCTAAATTACTTGTTACAAGGATGGGTTGGAAGAAATAGTTGTTGTTGTTATTTTTTGTTTATGTTCTTGTCGGGGGGGGGGGGGGGGTCCGGGGGCATTTTGGTAGAAGTTAGATAGGGATATTGTTCGTACGATTATTAACATAATATGTCACTTCGTATAAAGCAAGACAAAAAGAAGATTATAATTATTATATATGAGTTGAGCGGAACATCTTTATTCTCCCTTTCGCGTCTGTAGATGGCGGCATTCAACCATCTATACTGTTATCAGCATATATTACAGTATAATACGGGAGTACCTTTTCAGGAGGGACTCTGATCTTATAAAGACCCGTATAAGAGACAGTGGGTGATTTCAAGTATGGTGTTTAAGGCCGGTGTTAGTGTTTATTACACACAAACACCAGTTTGATAAACACTAACACCAGCCCTAAACACCATACTTGAAATCACCCAGTGTCGTATTTGGCGTACACAATTTAATTCAAGTTCAAGTTCAAGTTCAAGTTCAAGTTCAAGTTCAAGTTGATTTATTTAATATCACTTTCTGCACAAAAAAAAAAAGGATTTATTTGTTACATAATATTCGTGTATGTCCTCCTTTTTAGGACTAATCAGAAACATGATGACAGTCTCGACATGGAAAGTCTCGAATTAGGATAAGATAGAATAAATGCAATAATGTGGTATATCATACAATGGCCACCCGGTTTTATATACAAATAATACACAGTCTAGAGTGCGTTGTGTAAATGCATCGCACTCGAGGCTATATGTTAGCTGTGCGTTGCGCACGAGGCGTAAGCCGAGTGCGCATGCGCACATATAACATAACCGAGAGTGCGATGCATACATGACGCACGATAATAAGACCGTATTATTATTTGTTTTATAAAACGACCTCAACCACGGAATTGTTTATTTTGCTGGATTATTGAAAACAGACTTGCCACAATTAGTAACCCGGTCTATCTACTCTCTAGAGTGTGAAAATTTACAAAATTCATCATCACTACTGCACTCGCTTCATTGAATTTGACTCTGCAGCTCAGCAGATCAAATGCAATCCGATGTGAAATTGCCAACAATTTCCCGTAAAAGTGAGAATTATCAAAGAATTTTATGCATTTCCATTCCAAAACTTACCAATATCAAACTACATAATTTACGAAACTGCTAAGATTTATTTACTACAGAACAGATTATTTACAAAACGAAGCATTTTCCTTTTTTTTGTTATCACTTTCGCAAGTTTGTCTTCGTAGAACTATGTAAACAAGCATTGTGATTCCACGGGGTTGCACACCTTCGGCACGATTTTTGTTTTGTAATAGTATTTTATTTTCTCTCAAACAAATTTACAACGTAAATTTACAATACAAATCATTCATATAAGTACAACAAACTAATTGTGTACAGCATTACATATACATATACAATCTGTTCTTATACATATAATGATAATCATAGTGTTTGAGAAAAAAAAGAGATCTATAGTAAAACAGAGAAACAATAGCGAACTAACAGAAGAAAGATAAAAAGAAAAAGAAAAAAAAAGGGGGGGGGGAGGCGGTAGTAAGAACTCTGTACATGGTGTCTCTGTGTCATACCCTAGTCAGAGAGTGTGTTCCATTTTCTATAATGAATTTGCAACGATGGTTGCGCACTATCGGCACGATGATTGCGCAGTATCGGCACGGTTGTGCAGTTGGTGAAAAGTAATCAATGCCCACGTGATCGGTATTAGCCAATCACGTTACTGAATTTACCGGAGAGGTTTTATAAAAACTAAAAATAAATACTATTGAGACTGTCATGAACGCCTACCATTTAGGACTTTGCAGACATCCCACTTTGTATCAATATCTAGATAAGTGTATAGTATAGTGTATACAAGGTTCAATTTTATTTCATTTTCAACAATGCTGCTTGTGACATTTCTGATTAAACACGGGGATACTTAATGTTTTATGCATACAAATTAGTTCCTTTAAAAAATACGAGTCTATGCATTGAATTACGCATAGACAGTACTTAATTCAAAATTTAAAAAAACCCGCATAAATTAACATTATTCCTCTAGCAATGGTAATTAATTAATGCGATAACTTTTGTACAGAATCTGTAAAGTCCTTCGTTATCTTATTTGTTTACTTAATTAAAATGTATATCTTACCACTTTTGTTTGATAAAAATAAAATAATATCAACAGGGATAAAATTGACGACAAATACAGCAGAGAAAAGTAAGAATACATCACTATTACATAATAAAATTATCGTAATGTGAACTGGGAGTAAATGAACTAGGGCCAAGGACATATCAAAGGCGTTTCCCTAACGATATTGACCACCCCAGTGTTGTTGTTGTTTTGTTGTTGGGGTTTTTTTGCGCCTGTTCACACAGGCTTATTTAGCGCGATTTGCATCGCGATCAGAATTTCGAAATAATTTTTCTGTTGACCGTTCACACACGCAGCGCGCGCCAAATAATCGCGATAAATCCAAATAATCGCGATGATTTCTGAAAAATTGCAGAACTCATCGTGATTTGCATCGCGATCCTCATCGCGATTATTTTCAAATAAAAATTGTATGTCCACAAGGCAACATATTTCAAAATTTGCATCGCGATTATTTGCGCCAGTGAGAACGGGCCTACTATTGACGCAACTAGCGATTTTAGACAGTCAAATCCGCTTGGAGTGTACTACTCGTGTCATCGACGTCACTTCCGGTTGATCTACGCGCACACTTGAACGCTGCGCAAAGCAGCTGCACGTAAGCCTTGCGGAAGTTTGGGTTGGTCGCACCGTAGATTACACTGTTGACACAGCTGTTCGTGTGCGCCATGATTATCGTGACCACGTAGATAGACCTCGGCCACGTCGCACCGAAGTCGAAGACGGCAATGACCGCGTATGGCGACCACATGATCAGGAACACAACCACGATGGTGAGAACGCTGCGTAGGAGTCGTAGATCCTGGCTGCGAATCACTCGGACTATTTTCTTTGAAGCCGGTGCCTGTGTAGGAGAAAAAACTACGACATTATTCAATTGCCGATAAATTATGACAATCATTTTATACATATGCCTGTACACTTTCGCACCTACCCCTTTTCTTCAAAATATGTCATCATTTATTATATGAAGTTACAATTATAAGCCCTATTCTGCATGGAGTTTTCTATAACGTGAACAAAACAAATACAAAATGAACAGGGCTTATAATAATGATATCTATGACAGTTCAAGTCATTAAACTAGTATACTCACACCGAGCATGGTGGCTTAGCGGTTAGAGTGTCCGCCTCATGCACGGGAGGTCCCGGGTTCGAACCCATGCAGACCGGGTCATACCAAAGACTTTAAAAATGGTACCTTCTGCCTTCTAGCCAGACACTCGGCATTTATAGAATGGAGAAGGGAAAGTTAATCACACGAGTTACCAGAGGACTGGCCCCCTTCTGTAACTTTCGCTACATTTAGTAGACGTGTGGCCTAGGGCTAATGAAACGGAGATAGGCGCCGCCTTATGTGCCAACATTGGTACGGGAAAGACTTTAACTTTAACTAACTCATTCTTCTATGACTTGATCTCTTGCTCATAATTTAAAGAGACAAACGAAAAGTGGGCTATCGTCCTTGATGCGTTATTTAATATTAAATGGGGCCTAATAAATTATGATGTTATGTCAAGATGCTTGTTGATGATTTTGTATCCTCTTTTGATTAACAGCACTGACCTGGCTGGCGACATCATCGCGGACCGCGTTGATCTCGGCGGTGGTGGCGCGCGCGTAGCACAAGATGCGCGCGTAGCTGTACACCAGGGCGGCGAGCGGCGCGCCGAAACCTGCGACGATGAAGAAGAACGTGTAGTTGTAGGCCTCGGTATAGTCGTAGGTGCACAGCATAAGTTTCTGGTCGAACGCGTGGCGGCCCCAACCGACCAGGTTGGGCAGGTCGATGACGAAGCAGGCGCCCCACAGCCCGGCCAGCAGGAACGGCAGCGTGCGCCGGTTGTAGACGTCGTGGTACACGAGACGGTGGACGATCGCCACGTAGCGGTTGACCCCGATGCTGGCGATGCTCCACATCGAGCACGAACAGCTGCACATTGCATGGGAATCAATCAAAAGCAACATCAACAACTAGAGGAGTTTTGAAGGGTATTATAAATACACGTACCATATGAAAAAAGGGTTGTTTTCAGTACACACAAACAACCTGGGGGATGTTTCACAGAGATCCTAAGTTGAACTTAACTCTTAGTTGGACTTAAAATGTATGGAAAGCTATTGGTTTATTTGAAAATTGTTTGTAAAAGTCCTTTTCAAAGGCATAAATTATTTATTCAAATCATTAATATTTTCTACTATCATAGAGATTTCATGTACTTGATGCAACATTTATGAAAAGTCTGAAATTCTTCTCTCTTTTTGTTTGCTTATGAACATATTGATTTCCAAGGCTTTCCATAATAGTTAGGTCCAACTTAGAGTTAAGTTCAACGTAGGATCTTTGTGAAACACCCCCCTTGTCTTTATAGCGGTCACCTCTCTTTAACAGCCACACGTCTCTATAATTTATAGTGACCGCGGTGGGAAACCAATTTCCTGAATAGAACAAAATAATTATAGCAACGACTTTGTTTATCAGAGTCTCAGGCCTACGGTAGCCACTTTTTCTTTTTTTCCTTGGATGATCACTTAACATAGGTTCGACTTTAAAGGGATCTAGTAAAACTTTGATGAAATGAGCAAAAACTGGCTAAGGGCCTAAAGGACTAAGGGTTGATTAATGTGGATTTATGTGATGTTATGTCCACCTCGTGATGTGTGAAAATTCCATGGTCAATGAATGTCATATGACCGAGTACTGAGCGAAAATGCAAACTGAAATTCACTAAGTCATCGCTCTGACTTTGTCCACAGTTACAATTCTCCCTGTATAGAGAATTTAAAATATGAATACATCAATCATACATAGCTTTATAACGTAAGAAACAATTTTGAAAACCGAAACCTGTTCCATTCCTATTTTAGTAATACGAATCCAATAGTCATAATAATAGTAATACATAATATTTATATACCGCTTCAAAATTAGGTTTCTAAGCGCATTTCAAACGGAAAATAATACAACTAATTCGGTGTGCGCCTGGAAAAAAAATACCGATACCAACATTGAAAGTATCAACGCTACAAAAAATAAAATTACATAACTATATAATGTAAAACTAAGAAATAAAAACATGATGTGTTTGACCAAAAATCCTATGATTGGTAAGGAGTTATGTGTTCGGATTTCCTAGTAAAGGGTGACCAGCCTACCTGCATAATGTACATTTTTTTCCTTCTTTTTAGTGGGCAATAATCTTGATGAACGTTTTATAAAATCGATGGTTTGTTATTATGACTTTTATGGGGAGACAAGGTTAGCCACACATGGTTGAATATTAATTACCGTTTTTCTGACGTATTTGACATCCACGATTATTCTTAAAGTGTTTTTTAATGCTTTTTGTGTTAAATAATCATTGCATTACCATTAGCATGATTAAGCAATATGGGAATCGTGATTAATTTGCTCTTAATTTAATGATTAAAGTGATCCCTGTAAAGTGTCAGATATTGCACAAAATGACATTTGAGACTTCAATCCTATATCAATATCATTGTAAAATACAATTTAAAGATTTGTGAAAGTTTGAAAGAGAACGAACACTGTTTACCTAGTGAAAAAAACGAATATTGAGTTCATATTCTATCATTTAATACTGATGGCCTGCCGTAGATTTGTCGCAGTAATAATCGTCCGTTTGACAATATCCGCACCCGTGTATACAGACGGTACAGAAATTGCGCGCGCTCGGCTCAACAGTCGGGTACATCGACTCGTTGCGCTGCCCTGTCTATCGGCCGGAAGGTCTGTGATCGCGTGGCGCGCCGGCCGGGCGTGTTCAGCTACGGCAATTGTACTTTTTAACAAAAGCGTTGGGCAACGCTTTTGAGATGATGATTTTCAATGATAATTATCTTCATACTATAAAGGGACATTTAAAAAAATCTAACCCTATTTTAGTCTTCTCTTAGCATAAGCTAAACAACACGGCAGAAGAGAAACGAGGAAGCTCCAAGTAATTTTCGTAGAGTTAGACACTTTACTTGGATCACTTTAAGGTCACACGAACCGAGCAAAAATGTCATGCGTTAAAAGGTTTAGTTCCGTTTTGGTATAGACCGCGCTTCAAGAAATTATTTTTTTGTGAGGTAATGGACAACTAAGTGTACAATTTGAAATAGCACACAATTTAAATGACAGAATCAAGTAAATTTGATCAATAAGTTCAGAAACTGCTAAAATATCCAAACGCATATCAGATTGGAAAATATATGGGGGACTATAGCTTTGACTGAATAATTTTTTGTTTAGATCTCTCTATTGAATAATTATTTTAACCAAACATCACATTTACATTTGTTGATTTTTTATTTTATTTTACTTGAGGTGTCTATTGGGAATTTGTGTGTTAATGGCTGCTTTTTGAATGAAAACAGCCCTGTAACTTAACCGCGTATATGTTTTACTACAATTCAAGCATCAGTGAACTATAAGTGTTAGTCATTATTGATAATTTGCAAGTTTCAATTAATACAATTCTGTTTGACAAAAACTGTACTATCCCTTTAAAGGTGGTTCAGACTCGTAAATCTAATATAAGGTAATGTAGAGGAGACAGATTTTCACCAGTGATATTTGGCATTTGTATATAGTTGATTATTGTTGATGCTGTAAAAAAAATCAACAGCTATAAAATATTTATTTGTAATACGACACTCGGTCGAATGCGTACACTGTTAAAACTCTGTGTAAACAAATTCAACAACTTGTTGAAAATGTTCTACAACCGCTGTTTAACATATGAACCATCCAACTCTTGTTGAAAACATTCAACAACCCCAGTTGTTTAAAGTTTACACAACTGTTGTTTTAATTTTTTCTACAACCGTTGTTTAGAATAAATTTTAAATAACCCTGTTGTTTAAATAGCAAATACAAAAATGATTGTACTATAAAACGGCAAAGTCGGAATCGAACCGGGGACCTTTGGGTTATTGGGTTATAAGACTAACAAGCTACCTCGTCGCTATTTCGTTTCGCTTGGTTTGCAGTAGGAAAAAAATGGTTTTGTCGCGATAATTTCGCGGTCGAAACTATCACGTGATTTAACACGTTTAATCAACGCTTGAACAATGGCCGCTTCACACAACCCTTCTTTCTACAACTAATCATGCTACACCTAAGGTTGTATAAAAAGATTCAACAACCATTTTTACACAGCGTTTTTTTACACAGCGTTTTAACAGTGTATTGCGTTTGAAATCAGGGATGATGATGATGGTGATGATGATGATAATGATGATGATGGTAATGATGATGTTAAAATTATGATGCTGATGGTGATGATTGGCGGTGATGATGACGATGTAGACGACGATGATGATGATGAGGATGATGATGATGATCGTGATGATGGTGATAACATGTTTGTGCCTGAATATAACATGATTTGGAGTTTGGAGTTTCAGATGCTTTTTGCCCGAATATGGCAGTTTTCAAAACTTCAGAAAGGGGGGAAGGCTGCAGCCCCCAGCCCCCCACCTCCTACCTGTATGATTACCCTATTATTGTAACCCCTTGGTATGTCATACGTGCACCCCCCCCCCCCCCGATTTCCTTTCGCCATTTGTTAGAAATAAATCATGATTATAGTAAATAAATGTGTGGATAACGTGTACATTGCGCAACGATTGAAAAGTTATTACAGTCAAACATGTCTTTAGCGACCACTCAAGGGACCGGCGAAAAGTGGTCGCTATAGACAGGTGGTCTCATTAGACAAGCTGGCGGCCATTTTGAATGTATGTTCGCATATATTGTGCCTGTATGCACATGGGTAATTAATTGGCATCTGTACACGCACGTGTCCATAGTTTCATTTAGTATTTGTTGCATGCATAACCACAACAAAAGTTGAAATGATATAATATTGGCATTATAATGATATTGAATATTTGTATTATCGTGAAATTAAAATTTATTTAATTTATTTACTCATCATGAGACTTGAGAGAATCAGGTGCACTTTTATATGCGCGTGTGTTGTTTTCTATATTATAGAATTCTGAAGTCAAGAAGTATTGTTTGGTCGTAACAAGCGCACGGGTTATCAATAAAAAGAGTAAGAAACACGGGGAAAACACCCCGCCTCGGCGATTACAATATTTGTAAGATGAAATTTAGTTGTGATGTTGAGTGAAGTGCATTTGTCCGACGCATTTCTGTATCAGCATCAGGTACTGAAGGGCACGTATAATCTTTGTTAATGAGTCTGAAGTATTGGTATCGATAAGTAAGCGTCTGTCTGAAGTTCATTGTGATTTCAGAACTTTAGAAGTATGTTATATGCATTGGCATGATCAGAATTGGAGCCTTGAGCGACCAGAGGCGACCGAGTCGATGCCTTGGTCGCTCATTAGCGCCAATTTTTGGTCGCTATACACAGGTTTATACGTGCGTCGGGACCCAAATGGGGTGGTCGCTGGTCGCGTTAGGCAGGTGGTCGCATTACGCAGGTCGCTAAACACATGATTTTTCAGGGGAGGACCGGAGAGCGGTCGCTATAGACAGGTGGTCGCTATAGACAGGTGGTCGCATTTGCAGGTTTGACTGTATTTAAGAAGAAGCCAATAATTATTGCAACTACTGATTTTGAACGATTACTCTGATTATCATATTGGTTAAGTAAAATCGAGTTCGAAAAATATCTTGAAAAACAAAACAATTAAGTTTTATAGAATACATTAGTAATTCCATGCTAATTATGCACAAAAATAGCAGTTAATGGTATTGAACAATGCTTGTAATTAGCATGCATGGGGTAGTCTTATTTTGAAAAAAAACAAATAATTGCGAATTTAAGTTCGGAACTTAAATTCGCAATTATTTGTTTAACCGCTTTAGAAATACAGATTTCATCTGTATATCATATTCACAACAAATTTTGCTGTATTTTTACTACAGCCATAATAAATTTACATAAGATCCGCTGTATTTGTACTTTGCTTGTTCGATCTGTATTTTGTTTTACTGTAAAAATACATTTTTTTTGTTACAGTGTAGGGTTAGGTTTAGGGTTAGGGTTAGGGGAAAAGTGTCGGGGGAATTAATGAAAGTTTAAAAAAAGTGAGAGTACAAAATATCAGAGAGCAATTTCAGAGGAAAATGTATGTGGATAAAAATGCCAGAAGCGCGAGAAAACATTCAGAAGTAAAAAATGTCAACGGAATAAGTCAGCGAAAGAAATGAGAATTTCAGTGGTAAAAATGGCAGTGATGAAATCGTCAGCGGAAAATTGTCACTGGAAACAAATTTGTAAGTGGAAAATTGTCAGAGAAAACAAATAGTGGGAAATTGCAGGGGAAAATGTCGGAAAAAAATCTGTCAGCGGAATAAATGTCAGTTGATAAAAAAAAAAAAAGTAAGAGGGATATTTCCGAGGAAAAAGGGTAAATCGATATAAAAATGCCAGAGGAAAACCGTTCACAAGTAATAATTTTAGTGGAAAACATTCCAGCGAAAAATGTTCGGAGGTGAAAATGTCAGTGGATAAAATGTCAGAGGAAAATATGACAGTGACAACAAAAGTAAGCGGGAAAATTGTCCGAGGAGGAAATGTAAGAAATACATTTTCGGTGGAAAAAATGTCCGAGGTAAAATTTGACAGCGGGTAAAATGTACAAGGTTAAAATGTCAAAAATGTCAGAAGAAAAAATGTGAGAGGTATAAATGTCAGTGGCAAAAAATGTCAGCGGAAAAAAAGTCAGAGGAGAAAATTGTCAGAGAAAAAGTTTTGTAGTGGAAAATGCCCAAAAAATGTAGGAGGAAAAAAAATTGTTCCAAAGAAAACGTAGGCTGAAAAAGTCAGAAAACAAGTAACAACGGATAATTATGAATATTATACCTTGTGATGCAAACCACACCAATGGTCTGACAGAGCGCGTCCCTGCCGTTAAAAAATTGCCCCCTGGTTACGAGCCCCACGATGCCGAATGCGTTGATGAACAACGATACGCAGAGGTCGGCGACGGCGAGGTTGACCACGAACGCGTTGCCCAGGTTGCGCAGCTTGCGGTGGGTGAGCACAGCCCCGATCACCAGCACGTTGCCGACCGTACCGAAGACGGCCATCAAGATTGTCACGGCTAGGAGGACCGTGTTGAAGACGTACTCGTCTGCGTAAGGGTTTTCGTCGATGTCGTTGACGTCCACATCAACGGTCCCTCCGATGACATTAGCGGCGCTGGTAGTACCTACCGATGGGGTGGCAATCGATACTGCATTGGAAATCATCATCGTCGTCGTCGTCATCGTGGAAATCATTGTCACATTGACGGTTTCGTTCACCATGGAATACGTTGTCGATTCCACCAAGTGGCCGATCGTCTCGGATTGCCATACCGATGTCATCGATTCTGTCATGCTAGTGATCATTCAATTCCTGTGATTATCTCCCGAAAATATCAATGTTTCGCGGGCTTTCGCCTCTCCCCTTCTCGTTCGCGTGTTTCAGTTTGTAAACTTACGACTTTGTTTTGTTAACAACAAAAATATAGTAATTCATATTTGTTAATTCGTTAGTGTCAATGTCTAACAACTAGAACCCACTTTTTGTGAAGAAATCACAATTTTTTTCTGTTTAAGCAAGCTATAGAAATAAACCGAGGCATTCATACTAACAAAATTGAGAGGTAATGTTTTTTAAGAAGTATATCAACATGGTAATCGTCCAGTAAATTTTGATGACACGCGACTTGTCTGATTTCCAAGTGTATGTGATCAATATTAGAATCGGATAAGAATCCGAAGCATTACAAACCGTGTCAAACGTGTAATGTCTATTGATACTCAGAGAGTGTGGAGTGCGCACGAAAATTGGCTTCAAATTTAAAGTGTATCACTTGCTGTGGTACTTGGCCGTATAATTACAGTATATACGTGTATACTTTGCCAATTGTTCTGGTTGGCCTTTCGTTTTGGGGGGAATAATAACCTTCATTAAAGGTGCACCTGTAAAGTGTCAGATATTGCCCAAAATGACATTTGAGACTTCAATCCTATACCCAAATCATAGTTAGATATGTCCATAGGAGTACCCAGGGGGGGGGGGGGGGGGGTTGGGGGTGTTTAGGAGAGTTTGAACCCCCCCCCCTTTCAAATTTTAGCCAGTCTCGAGACTACTTTTAAGCGGTCTCGACCGTCTAAAACCTGGTCTCGACCGACAAAAACACGGTCTCGACCCGAAATACTTGGCCTCGGCTTATCAAATTTTGTTACGGACACCCCCCCCCCCCCCCCCCCCCTCCCACCAATGAGAGGGGTTTTCAACTTTGAAAGTACTTGGTCTCGGCTTCGAACAAAATTTACGGAAACCCGCCCCCCCCCCCCTTTGACCCAAAAAAGGGCTGCTTTGTAGAGTTTGAACCCCCCCCCCCCCCCCCCCTCCCCCTTTTCAAATTTTAGCCGGTCTCGAGACTACTTTTAAGTGGTCTCGACCGTCTCGAAAATGTTGAAGGTACTTGGTC